>VSMD01139072.1:0-171651 GCA_008750895.1 Mirza zaza | reverse complement strand
TTTTTTTTTTTTGCTTAAGTAAACTTTAGCAAATGGGATTATGATTACTGAGATTATTATCTTGGTGTTAAGGTAGAAAGTTGAAAAATCAAGACTTATTTGTAAAATACAAATGCAATTTACAAACAAAATGTGTCAAAGCAAAAGCCTTAACTTAAACTATACAAATTCTATAAAAACTCTAACTGGTCTTAAGGCATTGCATCTTAATATCCATCATTTGAAAGATGTAATTCTAGTTTTATAGCAAGTTTTGAAATTGGATAGTTAAGTCCTCTAATCTTCTTATTCTTTTTGAATATTGTTTTGGGGTACTATATGTATTCTGCATTTCTACATACATTTTAGGATCAGCTTATAAATTTCTACCGAAAAAGTTTACAGCCTCATGGTAGGCCAGGAGTTTATGAATAGCATGGGCCTCTCTGACATTGCTGTGTATGTACATAGGTTTATCCAGGATAATGTTTGGTCCAGGAAGTATCCCAAGGTTAGCAGAACAGAGCCAAACATCACTCACACCAAATTTGGGGAGGTGCAAGCTAGCATGCTACAGTGGATTTTCACTGTTCTAACTGACTATCACAGTTTTTCACACATAAATGCTTCTCAAATTATTGTATCCCTTTGCTTGGTTTTCAAAGGATAGACTTTCCTACTTTTTTTTTTGGCAAATGTTTCAGATTCATAGTGCTTTATATGAAGAAACAACTTGCCATTCTCCTCACTTAGCTGTAGCCAGAAATCTCACTGAGGATACAATTTTTGAGGGATAGGGGAATAATGCCTAGTGAAATCAATCATCCAGATTAGAATGTAGTTCATCCCTATATGTCTGGATAAAACATTTCTATCAAATGTTATTAAACTTTGATAACAAATTATTAACATAGGATTTAGAGCCTAACCAAAAGAAATATTGTTTGTCTTTATAGAAGATAAAGTAGCTAATCCTTGTTAATATAGTGGTGAAAAAAATAAAATTTTTTTAAAAGTAGCTAGGCAAAGTAAGAAAGAAGTATGAGATTAAAAATTATATGTAAATCTCAAGTTTGCTGTATAGGATTCATGAAATATGTGGTTGGGTAAGTTTAGGAAGATTAATAGTGAAAAAATGATTCTTTGCCAAAATGAGAGTCAGATTAGTCATCACCAATTAAATGCTGCTAGAATTCCTGGATTCATGTAGTAGTTTAACTTGTGTGATAATGTATGTCTTGCTCTTAACAATAAACTGCTTGCCTTGCCTTTTCAGTGGATCTAAACCTTAAGAGGAATCTAATTCTAATTTAGCTTTATCTCTTAGGAGTATTTTGAAGATTAATGCTTATTTTGCAATAGTGCTTGATTAAACCTCTTAGAAGAATGTGTACCTTTATTAATAGTGTACTAAATAATGTATTATATGGAAAGCTTCTACCTTTTGAAAAGTAAGCCCAAAATTTATTTACCTTTTAAAAAGGAAGATAAAATGAAGGGGTGTCCAGGATTTAATGAGATTTGAATCTGTTTTTGGTTTCAAAGTTGATATCTTATATGGACTTAGAAGGTTCACAAAATAGAAGTAGAGTATAGCAACGCAAGCTGGAAAATATGCAACTGAAGTAAGAAATTAGGATGCCTAGAAAAGAATAAGGACAAAAGTGTCACATAAGCCAAGGAAATGAATATTTCAAGAAGGGAGATAAATGTCAAATAGAATAAAAGACATAAAAACTGAAACAAGGCCTTTGAATTAGAAAGTGTCTGATAGATTATTTTATCTGGACTTAAATTACCAGCATATGAAGGACTGTGCTCCAATACCACGCTACAAACGGAATACAAACTTGAAGATTTTTCAAATGAAAAGCTAATACTAGAAGGTGGTATGTATGGAATTTTTGTGTTGTCACTGGAAATAAGTAACAGTTCAGAGAATCTTATTATAGCACTATGTGATTCTTTGTTATGTATAAAAGCTCATTTAGCCTTTCATAGTGATTGAATAATATGGTTAGAAATATCTATTTTTATTGTTTAGTATGTCATTGCAGTAGCTATCTACTGACATATAACAAATCACCACAAACTTACTGACATAAAGCAACATACAGTGACTTCCTGTTTCGGCTCCAACATGTAAACAGTTTGACAGTTTTCACTCCAATCCTTACAACAAGAAAAATTTGGACAAACTAAAAATCAGCAAGTTTTCTTAGACCTGTTCTCAAACAGAATTTGTATATCGAACTGCCACTTGGAAATTTGGAGTGCCAGTTAAATGCAGAGGGTTATAGCCAATATATGCTTACTAAAACAGAGACACTATAGCCATAAACTGTTAGAAACCCTTAAGTGATAATTTTGGTGAATTTTCAAGAGGCCGAGTGTGGACTAACATGTCAGTGAGAAACTTCTGGCTTTAGAGACATGCCAAAATTTATGGTTTTTACCTACAGAAGATGAAGACTTGAGGAAGATTCCCTGTGGTTCTGGCTAAGTGAGAGGGAGAGTAATCTTGTGAAATACAGCGTGAATATTCCTTATCCAGAATGCTTGTGGCTAGAAGTGTTTTGGATTTCAGATTTTTTCAGATTTTGGAATATTTACGTAATATACTTATTGAGTATCCCAAATGCTAAAATCCAAAATCCAAAATGTTCCAATGAACATTTCCTTTGAGTATTATGTCAACACTGAAAAATTTTTGAATTTTGGAGCAATTTAGATTTCAAATTTTTGAATTTAAGATGCTAAACCTGTACAGCCAGAATCTTCTCAACATGAGATCTAATCTCCAGCATGAAAAACTTTACCAGAGATGTGTCCCAGAACTGTGGAGGAAGGTCATTCATGTCACTTCATCCCTCTCAATCCTTCCTATCTTACCTAAAGAAGGGAAAGCTATCTAAGAAAAAGCACTTGTGAAAGTTACTGGCCAGCAACACAGGCCCATGAAAATATAGATCAGATTGGAATATTATAGAATGCCCCCTTTCCATACCTTACCAATAGTTCTCCAGTATAATAATGGATAATTGAAAGATCTAAGAGAGACAGGTTCTGTGTCTGAGGAAGGAATATTTAGGGAAGCTCACATCAAAAGGGGAGACAAAAACAAAAACACTAGCTTCTGCTACCTATATCTACCAAAGACATTAAGCTAAGTTCAACTACTAGCCAGATTAGCATAAATCCACACATTAGAGTCATGTTTACCTCAGTTCCTATTGACCAATGCAACATGTCTGGCTTTCCACACACAAAAAATCACAAGGTGCTAAAAAGGTAAGAAAACACAAAAGCAGAATAGACAAAGCAAGCAAAACTCACATATGACACAGATGGTGGAATTAATAGAAAAATTTTAAACTATGATTATTATATTAAGGGATAAAATGGGAAAAGTAGAAAAATTCAAGAATACATAATATAATCAGGGAGATGCAAATTTTAAGAAAGGATCAAAAGAAAATGCTACAAATAATATGTGCATATATATAAAATAGGAATAACATATAACATATATATATGTGTGTACACACACACACACACACACACACAGAGAAATAAAGAATGCCTTTGAGTTCACTGAAAGATTTGACACAGCCAAGGAAAGAATCAGTGAGATTAAAGATAGGTCTGTAGAAATTTTCCAAACTGAAATGCAAGAAAGAATGAAAAAAGAAAACAACAGATATGCAGAACTGTGGAAAAGCTTCAGAAAATATGGCATATACATAATTAGTATACCAGAGAAAGAATAAAAGAACAAAGAAAATATTTGAAGTAATAATATCTCAAAACTTTCCAAACTTAATAACAACAATCAAACCTGTGATCCGAGAACTTCAGGGACCACCAAGAATGCATATCAAAAAACAACCATTCGAAGAAAACAAAAAGCAAAAACTACACCTATATATATCATATCAAACTGTATAAAACTAAAGACAAAGAGAAGATCTTGAAAGCAGCCAGAGAAAAAGACACCTTACCTGTAGAAGAAAGAGGACAAGCATTAAATTGGACGGCTCTTCAGAAACCACATGAGCAAAGGCAAAGTGAATATTTAAAGGCTGACAGAAAAACTATTACTAACCTAGAAATCTATATCCGCTGTAATTATCCTTCAAAATTGAAGGAGTGAAGACCTTTTCAGAAAAACAAAAACTAAGGAAATTCATCTCCAAGAGACTTACCCTGCAAGAGATGTTAAAAGAGGCTCGTTAGAAGGAAACTCGTACATCGAAAGCTGGGATCTACATAAAGAAAGAGAATCTAAAATAAAGATAAAATCTCCTGTTTTTCTTGTCCTTAATTGATCTAAGAATAACTGTTTATTTAAAGTGATAAATTGGGTGATAATTATATATAGATAAGTGAAATGAATGATAGCAATATCATAAGGGATGGAAGGAAGGAATAGGGATATTCTATTAGGTCACTATAGTACAGATGAAGCAGAATAGTGTTATTTAAAAGTGGACTTAGATTGGTTAAAATTTTTTATTGTGAACTTTAGGATAACCACTAAAATGATTTTTAAAGAAGAATAATTGATAAGCTAAGAGAAAAATTCATCCTCAATTCTTGAACAAATGTACTTTTCTATAGAGCAGCAGTTTCCCACGTGGCAGCTTGCTTCATTAATGTCAGCAAGAGAGAGAGAGATTGCTAGAATGATGGAAGTTACAGTCTTTGGTAACATAATCATGGAAGTGACATTCCATAACCTTAGTTACAGTCAGTAGAATCAAGTCACAGATCCTGCCCACTCTCAGAGGGGAGGGTATTACACACAGTGTGAATACCAAGAGGGCTACTGGTGGCTATCTTTGGTTCTCTCTGCCATAGTCATTGTTCTTATTTGAGGAGTTTTCTCTATGGAAAACGTTACTGATATGATGTAATATATTACATCAAGTTGAAAAGGAAGAGATTGATGAGTACCAATGTTTTAAACTATTTTTGCTCTCTGCAATTCACCTTTCCTATTTTTATTTTACTTGGCTTCACATATACTGTGCCTTTCTCAGAGAAGAAGTCATCAGACCTCGAACCATTTGAGCTGCTTTTCTCTCCATGCTAGATTTACCAGCCTTTATCTTCCTTTTTTTCCCCTCTTTTCACTGGCTTGGATGAAGGGAGATATATTTTTTCCTTTCCAAGTACCATGCACTATCATCTATCCATTTTTCTTTGTACTGTCAAGTTCTTGTTCCACTAGCCTACCAACATGATCATTTAACACAAAATTTCACACAAAAATTTCTCTACTTTTCATATACTTTTCTATTTCTCACTTTTATTTAATTTGTAAAAAATATTGAACAATATTACACAGTCAGTAATTTTATTTTCTCACTGCCTATCCACTCCTTAACCTAGTACCATATGACTTTTGATACTAATACTCTGAGGAATCTTTTCTTTTGAGCATTATTTATTTGATAGCTGTAGTAATTTATTAATTCCAATCCTAATTCACCGTAATTTTCCCTTATTAACTTTTTTCTAGACTATAACAGACTCCTAATTGATTTCCTATTTCTCATCTATTCTCATTCTCATGTATTCTACACACTGCAACTCCATAAATCATATACAGTTGTAATCATGTACATGACTCCCTAAAACAACTTAAGTTAAATGTTAGAAATCCTAAAGATCAGATGTAAGCACAAAGTGTTAAATATAATTATTTAAAAATTAATAACCAAAATTGTTCCATAATTGTATATATGATATTGTTTGTCCTTTGGTGCCCATTAGCCATTGTAGATGCTCTAAAATTAATAAAATTATACAGTATGAGTACATAGCCAAATTTGTATTCTTCTGACCCTAAAATTAACTAGCTATATGACTTCAGATAACTCTTCACCTTCTTTTCCTTACCTTAGTCCCTTATCTGTTAAATAAAGCATTTGCTTTATTTGAACTTAAAGGGTCTTTGCCACTCTTAAAAACTATATTTTTATGACTAAAACTTTTTATTATATAGACATTGACTATTGATTTTTTATTTCATCTGATCCAAATCAATTACAAATCTATAAGATAAAAACACAGCTGCATAAGTATATAACATAACCCAGTTTTATCAGATACCCTTAATATTATATTTGACTGAATTGTATCCCCCACATTAAAAGTAATGCTGGTTTTTTCCAAAGAAAAGAAATACATTGAGTATTCAAAAACTCAATCTTAAATATTCTCCTGCTCTTCAGACTAATGTTGAAATTTTGAAGTGGCTATACAGACATGATCTTCTGTCAGTCTGAGCAGAATCTTACTGATCCACCTGACATTAATTCATTTAAGTCATCCTCTTATGAGCAATAGAGAGGAAAGCTGTCAGATAGTTTCTGCCATAGCTGAAATGCAGCTGCCAAGATTTATTCTTCATGCTGTCAGATGTAAAAGAGGCTTATTTTTACTGTGCCAAGTATACTTTCATTATTCATGACTTTACAAGCATAGTATGGTGTTTGCTTTAATAAAAGTAGAGTAGATTCTTATGGTCTATAAAACTGTCAGTGCATAGTATTCTCAGAATCAGAAACATTTGTATTAATAATTTCAATATTAACCAAAATTTTATATTTTTATTTATAAAAGGTAAAACTTAATTTTTGGATAGTTAGTATAAGAGAATGCCTTCAAAAAAGCACAGTGTGTTCCGAGCCATTTGAGATCAAGACAGAATTCTTAAGCCCCTTTTACAAAGTGTTACTCATCCGTTCACTTAAGTTCTTTTTGTCAAGTGAATTAAATGTTTGTAGTGGTTTAATGCTCATTTTTAAGTGTTAAAAGTTTGGGTGGTTCTCTTTGTATGTCAAATTATTGGCCTTGAACCAACTGCCACAAAGAACCTGTGATTGTGCTTCCTGGCCTTACCTGGTGTGGGAAACATTAGAGCAATATAGGAAACTAGAAAAAGAGACATGAGAAACATGGATGTAGGAGATAAACAATAAGTTATGAGTTTATTCAGCAATTATTGAGTAGCCCAAAGTTAACATTGAGCAAAATTTTAAAAAGGGATCCCTTCCCCAAGATAATTTATGGCCATCTGCTAGAACACTGTTGTAATAAATATACAAATCTATATGACTACAATATGAATTTGCCTTCTATAGTAGTATAGTGCACAACTTGTCCAATACTGAAGGTGATGATGGACCAACCATGTTCTTGCCCTCATGGGAAAACATATAAAACTAAAGATATATTAAAAAAAAAATAGTTACACCTTCTGATAAATATTATTTGGGAAAATAAATAAGTGCCTGAAAAGGAAAATAATAATTAAAAAGAGTTATTATAAAATGCCTCTCTGGCCAAGGAATATTAACATTGAGATCTCAATCATGAGAAGAAAATGGCTATGTGAAAGTATGAGAAAGAACAGAGTGAACTACATGTGCAGAGGCTGTGTCTTAGTCCATTGGGGCTGCCTTACCCAAAACACCATATACTGTGTGGCTTTTAAACAATAAGCATCAATTTTTCATAGTTCTGGAGACTGGGAAGTCCAAGATCAAGGTAGCAGCAAATTCAGTGTCTGGCAAATGCTTGCTTCCTCACAGATGGACTTCTGGCCTTTTTCTCACCATGTCTTCACATGGTAGGAGGGGCTTGGCATTTCTCTGGGGCCTCATTTATTAGGGTGCTAATCCCATTCATGAGGGCTTCACCCTCATGAGTTTATTACCTCCCAATGGCTCCACCTCCTAATACCATTACATTGAAGATCAGCTTTCATCATATGAATTTTGGGAAAATAAAAACATCAAATCCATTTCAAGCTGTTATGCTTGAAATGAGTATGTGAAGAAATTAAAAAAGAGCTAAGGTGGATAGAGTACAAGAAACTAGATAAAGAAGAGAATAATTGGAAAGTGCTGTGCACAACAAGAAATGGTTTTATGAATTATGATCCATCTGAAAAAAAGAACACTATGTAGCCATTGAAGAACATGTTTCTGGAGGCTATTTTATGGTCTGTGAAATTATCCATCATAAATAAAAGGCAAGATTTAAAATCCCAACATAGACGCATGTGTTAATCAATTTCCCAATTTCATTGTGTCAGTGGGAAAAGAGAGGAATATATAAAGATAGTTAAAGCAATTATTTACAACAGTGAGATTATGATGGGATTTTTTTCATTTTTAAAATTTTAAATTTTACTCCTGCAAGAACTAACTGCCATGATAATGGCATTAATCCATTTGTGATGGCTCCGCCCTCCTGACTCAATCACTTTACTTCTTAAAGGCCCCCTTTCTTTTATTTTAAATATATTTACTTTTTTCAGTATATTATGGGGCTACAAATCTTAAGGTTACATAAATTGCCCTTGCCCCCTCTCCCCCCTCAAGACAGAGCTTCAAGCATGTCCATCCCCCAGTTGGTACACATTGCACTCATTATGTAATATGTATATACCCGTCCCCTCACCCCCCACCTGCCCAACACCCAATAAATGTCATTCCTATATGTCCACTTAGGTGTTGATCAGTTAATAATAATTTGCTGGTGAGTACATGTGGTGCTTGTTTTTTCATTCTTGGGATACTTCACTTAGTATAATGCATTCTAGCTCTATCCAGGAAAATACATGAGATGTTATATTATCACCATTCTTTCTTTTTTTTTTTTTTGAGACAGAGTCTCACTCTGCTGCCTGGTGAGAGTGCCATGGGGTCAGCCTAGCTCACAGCAACCTCAAACTCCCAGGCTCGAGCTGTCCTCCTGCCTCAGCCTCCCTAGTAGCTGGGACTACAGGCACGCACCACTGCACCTGGCTGATTTTTTCTATTTTTAGTTGTTTGGCTAATTTCTTTCTATTTATAGTAGAGACGGAGTCTTGCTCTTGTTCAGGCTGGTCTTGAACTCCTGAGCTCAAGCAATCCTCCCACCTCAGCCTCCCAAAGTGCTAGGATTACAGGCATGAGCCACTGCGCTGGCCACCATTGTTACTTAGAGCTGAATAGTACTCCATGATATACATATACCACATTTTATTAATCCACTCATGTATTGATGGGCACTTCAGTTGTTTCCACATCTTTGCAATTGTGAATTGTGCTGCTATAAACATATGAGTGCATGTGTCTTTTTCACAGAGTGACTATTGTTATTTTGGGTAGATGCCCAGTAATGGGATTGCTGGATCAAATGGTAGATCTACTTGTATCCACTTTAAGTTATCTCCATATTGCATTCCACAGAGGTTGAACTAGTTTGTAGTACCACCAGCAATGTAGGAGTGTTCCTATCTCTCCACATCCACACCAACATTTATTGTTTTGGGACTTGTTTCTTAATACTGTTACTTTGGCAATTAAGTTTCCAACACATGAACTATTGGGGGTTACATTCAAACCATAGCAAATGCCCACTCTCACCATTTGCATTTAACATAGTACTGGAAGTTCTAACCAGAGAAAATTAGGCAAGAGAATAAAAGAAAAGACATTCAAATTGAAAAGAAGTAAAGTTGGCTCTGTTCACACAACATCACCTTATATATGGAAAACCTCATAGACTACACCAAAAAACTCTGAGAACTAATAAAGGAATTCAGTAAAGTTGCAGAATACAAAATCAATATATAAAAATGAATTGGCTTCCCATATGCTAATAGTGAACTATTCAAAATAGAAATTAAAAAAAAAACCCATTCACAATTGCAGCATTATTCACAATAGCCAAGATACGGAAACAACCTAAGTATTCACTGACAGATGAATGATTTTTAAAATGTGATATACACACATACACACAATGGAAATAATGAAATCCTGCCATTTTCAACAACATGGGTGCCCTTGGGAGATATTTTGTTAAGTAAGCTGGACCCCAAAAGACAAATACCATGTGATCCCACTTATATGTGTAATCTAAGAAAGTCAAACTCATAGAAACAGATAGTAGAAACGTGGTTACCAGGGGTCAGGGATGGGGAAAGTAGATGTTGTTCAAGATGTACAAACTTTCAATTATAAAATGAATAAGTTCTGGAGACATAATATACATCAGGGTGACTATAGTTTTAATAATGTTTTATATAATTGAAATTTGCTAAGAGAGATCTTAAGTGTGCTCACCATAAAAAATGGTAAGTACGTCAGCCGGTGAATATGGAAATTCAGTTCAAATATAGTAATTACTTTTTATTTAATTTTTTTATTTTTAATTATTATAGGTACATAATATTTGTATACAACTATAGGGTAAATGTGACGTTTCAATACAGGTATACAATGTGTATTAATCAAATCAGGGTATTTGGGATATCTATAAACTCAGGCATTTATCACTTGTTTGTATTAGGAACATTCCAATTCCACTTTTTTATTAGTATTTATTTTAAAGTATATCCTAATTTTTAATTATAGTCCTTTTGGTGTGCTATCAAATATTGTCCATTGTATCTAACTAACCATATCTTTACACCCATTAACCACCCCCACTTTATCTCCCCCTCCCTACTACCTTTTGCAGCCTCTGATAATCATCATTCTACTATCTGTCTCCATGAGATCAATTGTTTTAATGTTTAGCTCCCACATATGAGTGAGAACATATGAGATTTGTCTCTCCGTGCTTGGCTTAACTCAGCATAATGTGCTCCAGTTCCATCCACATTGTTGCACATGGCAGGATTTCATTCCTTTTTATGGCTATATAATATTCTATTGTGTATATATACCATAATTTCCTTATCCATTCATCCACTGGTGGACACTTACATTAATTCTAAATCTTGACTATCATAAACAGTGCTGCAATAAACATGGGAGTGAAGAAATCTTTTCAATATAGCAATGAGGTGGGTGGATCATACAGTAGTTCTATTTTTATTTTTTTCAGGAAACTCCATACTGTTTTCCCACATTTGTTGTCCTAATTTACATTCCTACCAACAGTGTATGTTCTTGGCAACTTGGTCAAAGATAAAGATATGTGGATTTATCTCTGGGTTCTCTATCCTGTTCCATTGGTCTATGTGTCTATTTTTATGCCAATAGCATGCTGTTTTGGTTACTACAGTTCTGTAAGTATAATTTGAAGTCAAGTCATGTGATTCCTCTAGCTTTATTCTTTTTACTCAGGTTGACTTTGTTCTGGGTCTTTTGTGGTTCCATATAAATTTTAGGATTATGGTTTCTATTTCTGTGAAAAATGCCACTGGCATTTTAAGGGTGATTGCATTGAATCTATAGATTATTTTGTGTAGTATGGACAGTTTAACAATATTGATTCTTCCAATCTATAAGCAGGAATATCTTTCCATCTTTTGGTGTATTCTTCGGTTTCCTTCATCAGTGTGTTATTGTTTTCATTGTAGGGATCTTTCATTTCTTTGATTGTTCCTAGATATTTTATTTTTTGGGCAACTATTGTAAATGGGATTATTTTCTTGGTTTCTTTTTCAGATTGTTTGCTGTTGGCATATAGAAATACTACTGATTTCTGTATGTTGATTTTGTATCCTGCAATTTACTGAATTTGTTTATCAGTTCTAATAGTTTATGGAGTTAGATTTCTCTAACTAAGACCGTATCATCTGCAGACAAAGATAATGTGACTTCTTCCTTTCCAAAAACGATGCCCTTTATTGCTCCAGCTAGAACCCCAGCAGTATGTTAAATAACAGTGGTGAAAGTGAACATCCTTGTCTTGTTCCAGATCTTAGAGGAAAAGCTTTCCTGTTTTCCCCATTCCATATAACACTAGCTGTGGGTCTGTCATGTGTGGCTTTTATTGTGTTGAGGTAAGTTCTTTCTATACCCAGTTTTTTGAGAGCTTTTATCATGAGAAGATGTTGAAGTTTATTGAATGCTTTTTCAATATCAACTGAGGTGATCATATGGATTTTGTCCTTTGTTCTGTTGGTATGATGTATCACATTGATTGATTTGAATATGTTGAACCATCCTTGCATTTCTGGGATGAATCCCACTTCATCACAATGAATAATATTTTTAATGTGTTGTTGAATTTGATTTGTTAGTAATCTGTTTTGGATTCTTGCATCTGTGTTCATTAGAGATACTGCTCTATAGTTTTATTGTTTCCTTGTGTCTTTGGTTTTGTTATTGGGGTGATACAGGCCTTGTAGAATGAGTTTGGGAGTAGTCCCTCCTTCCCAATTTTTTAGAAGAGTTTAAGTAGGACTGGTATTGGTTCTTCATTAAATGCTTGGTAGAATTCAACAGTGAAGCCATTGGTTCCTGGGCTTTTCTTTGATATGAAACTTTATTACTGCTTCTGCCTCACTCCTTGTTACTGGGTTATTCATGTTTTTGATTTCTTCCCGGTTCAATATTGATAGGTTGTATGTGTCTATAAACTTATTGATTTCTTCTAAGTTTTACAATTTATTGGAATATAGCTGCTCATAGTAGTCTCTAGTGATTCTTTGGATTTCTGAAGTATCAGTTGTAATATCTCCTTTTTCATCTCTGATTTTACTTATTGGGGTTATTCTTTTTTTCTTAGTCTGGCTAATGGTGTGTCAATTTTGTTTATCTTTTCAAAAAACCAACTTTTCATTTCATTGATCTTTTGTATTTTTTTGGTTTCAATTTCATTATTCGGCTCTGATCTTAATATTTCTTTTCTTCTACTAATTTTGAGTTTGGTTTGCTCTTGTTTTTCTAGCTCTTTGAGATACATTTTGATTATTTACTTCAAGATTTTCTACTTTTTTGATGTAGGCACTTATTGGTACAAATTCTCCTTTTAGGATTGCTATTTTCCAGTGGTTTTAATTATGTTGTGTTTTCCTTTTCATTTGTATTGAGAAATTCTTTAATTTCCTTCTTAATCTTTTCATTGACCCATTGGTTCATATTGTTTGGACCCATTGGAGAATATAGTTTAATTTCCATGTGTTTGTATAGTTTGGAAGGTTTCTCTTGTTATTGACTTCTAGTTTTATTCCACTTTTGTCAGAGTAAATACTTTATATAATTTCAAATTTTTGAATCTTTTAATACTTGTTTTGTAGCCTAACATATGGTCTATCCATGAAAATGATCCTGAGAATGAGCTGAAGAGAAGTACATGTATTCTACACCTATTTGATGAAATGTTTTGAAAATATCTATTAGCTCCATTTGGTCTATAGTGCAGAATAAGTTCAATGTCTTTGTTGATTTTTCTGTCTGGATGATCTGTGTAATGCTGACAATGTGTTGTTAAGGTCTCCAGTGATTATTATACTGAGATCTCTCTCTCTCTCTCTCTCTCTCTCATAATATTTTCTTTATATATCTGAGTCCCCCACTGTTGGGTGTACATATATTTAGAATTGTTATATCCCCATGCCATTTGACCCCTTTATCATTATATAATAACATTCTTTTTCTTTCTATAGTTTTTGTCTTGAAATCGATTTTATCTGTTACAAGTATAGCTACTCCTGCTATTTTTTATTTCCCATTTGGATGGAATATCTTTTTCTATCCCTTTATTTCCAGTCTATGCCTGTCTTCATACATGTAGTATGTTTCTTATAGATAACATATAGTTGGGTTTCATATTTTTTCCTCCATTCAGCCACTCTATGTTTTTTGACTGGAGAACTTAGAACATTCATGTTCAATGTTATTATTGATAGGTAAGAACTCACTACTGCCATGTTGTTATTTGATTTCTGGTTGTTTTGTGGTCCTCTCTTTTTTCCTTCCTTCATTCCTTCCTTCCCTCCTGTAAAACTAATTTTGTCTGGTAGTGTGCTTTAATTTCTTGCTTTTTATTTTTTGTCTAACTGTTGTATGTTTTTTTATTTCAACTTGCCATGAAGCTTGCAGAAAACATTTCATAACCAATTATTTTCAACATATGACAGCTTGAGAGAGGAAAAATGGCAGAGTAAATGTAACCCCCTGGATTCCTGTTCCCAGAGAAAGAGACATAGATCTTGGTCTCCTACACGTGAGTGGATCTCCCCCCATAAGGACAGCATTGAGAATCTACAGAGGTTCAGCACGAAACTCTCAAAAAAGGAAAACACAAGGTGATCGGGAGATAAGATCATGTTCTCTGGAGAGTGCAAAACAAACAATAGGGCATAGAGCATGGGAGGGTGCTGGCCCACTGGGCCAGCAGGAGAAGTGGGATTAGACCCACAGGATAACTCCTTGCCTCCCCATTGACCTCCACACCCACCCAGCCAGGGACCTTTCTGAAGTTGGTGTGAAATTATAGCAGGAGAAGAAGGTGCTAGAGAGTGTGGTCATTAGTGGAAAGCACCATGAACTCCCCCAGAGCCCCATGCTAGGACGGCACCAAGAGGGGAGGAAACTGGACTGAGCTGATAGGAGAGGCAGTTAGATACCTTGCCTCTAGTAATGAGTGGGGCCAGCCCTACAGAGCTGTTCCCTAAGTTGGGGATGCTAAGCTGGAACTGCCTCAGGCGAATAAGTCTGAAGAGCGTGGGTCAGTAAGAGCGAGAACCATGGCTGAACAGGCATGAGTCAGTGGGAAGGTGGCATAGAGGAGGCAATGGGGCATCCTGATGACCTAGACCCCCAACCCAGCACCTGCCACCTCCTAAGGAGTTGCCCCCAGTGCTGGTACCCTGCAAGTGGGCAAGCGGTCACCACTGAGGGGGTCCACAGCCCAGCCTCTGTGGTGTGATATGGTGTGGTGGGCAGATCCCTCCCCCAGCCTAGAGACTCTCCTGACAAATTCCACCCCTACACGATCTGCCATATGCTGACCAGGCCTGGCTACTGAGAAGACTAACATCAAGGGGAGTTACAGCCACTGGGGTCCTGCGGTGCAGGGCAGACTGGGGAATTACCTCCTCACCCTAGCCTGCATCTCTCGTGCCAAAAGGGGTAGGCTCCACCCCTGGAGGCAGGGTGAGACAACAAAATTCACTCTCCCCCTGATCTAGGGTGAATCTGCTGGGCCTGTGTGCAGATCAAAAGCAGGCAGTAAAATGCTTTTGCTTCCCAGAACAGTTTAGGTCACCCAGTTGATCAAAACGCTGGGGCTGGATCTCCTCCCCCGGTCAGTGGCCAACAGTCAGGGCCATGGTCAAGGAACAAATCCCCTGCAAGTGACCACAATAGGCTCCACAAGTAAACCAATCAGGGGTACCTTCCAAGTGTGGTGGAAGAGCTCCCCCCAGTGGCAGATCAAGAAACCATAGAAGAGAGGACCCCTTTGCACCACACAAAAAAACATCAGCCGATCCAGATGGGGAGGGCCCAGTGGAAGAATTCTGGAACTATGAAGTATCAAACCAAAAACACTCTCCCAAAGAGATACACCAGCTCTCCAGAAATGGATACTGACCAAACGCAAAACACTAAAATGACAGAAGAATTCCAAAATTGGAGTGTAACAAAGCTCAATGATATGCAAGAAAAAATGGATAACCAACACAAAGAAACCACAAAGAAAATTCAGGACTTGGAACAAAAATTCACTAAGGAAATCAAGATCTTAAAGAAAACTCAATCCGATCTCCTGGAAATGAAGAATTTATTCAGGAAAATACAAAACACAGTGGAAAACCTCAAAAATGGGGTGAACCAAACAGAAGAAAGAATTTCAGAGATTGAAGATAACACCTTCAAATCAAATAAGTTAATCACAGAGATAGAGCAGAAAAATAAGAGACATGAGCAAAGCTTACAAGAATTGTGGGATTATATGAAGAAAAATAACCTGTGGCTCCACTGGCTTCCGGAGAAGGAGGAAGAAAAATGCAAGGGTTGGATAAGCTATTTGAAGAAATAATTGAGGAAAATTTCCCAGGTCTGACCAATAACTTAAAATTAGAAATCCAAGAGACCCAAAGGACCCCTGGGAGATACAACACAAACAAGAAAACACCATGAAATGTCAGACTGACCAAAATATCAACAAAAGAGATGCTGTTACAGGCTGTAAGGTGAAAGAAGAAAGTTACATACAAAGGAAAACTGATCTGAATAATGCCAGATTTCTCAATTGAAACAATACAAGGAAGGAGAGACTGGAGCCCCATTCTCACTCCTTTGAAACAAAACAAAGCCCAGCCTAGAATCTTGTACCGTCCAAAACTAAGCTTTATATATGAAGGAGAAATTAAGACATTCTCAGAGAAGCAAAGTCTGGGGGAATTCACCAAGATAAGACCAGCCCTACAAGAAGTACTAAAAACAGTGTTACACATGGAACAGAATAATAAATACTCAGGAACATAAAAATATGCAAAACCTAATGATTAAAAGGCTAAATATCACAATGGCTCAAGAGAGAAAACAAAGCAACAATGTCCAACCCAACAGAATGAACAGTACTCTGCCTCACCTATCAGTTCTCTCAATAAATGTGAATGGCTTAAACTCCCCACTCAAGAGACATAGGCTGGCTGAATGGATAAAAAAATACAAGCCAAGTATCTGCTGTCTTCAGGAAACACACCTATCCTGCAAGGATACATATAGACTAAAAGTAAAGGGATGGAGAGCAGATTTTAACACCCCACTGACTGCACAGGACAGATCCTCCAAACAGAAAATTAATAATGAAATAATGCACTTAAATAAAACTCTAGAACAATTGGGTCTGACTGACATGTACAGAACATTCTACCCCAAATCCAATGAATATACATTCTTCTCATCAGCTCATGGGACATTCTCTAAGATTGACCATATCCTAGGATACAAAGTAAGTCTCAAAAAATTTAAAACAACAGAAATCATACCATGTATCTTCTCAGATCACAGTGGAATAAAAGTAGAAATCAACCCTAACAGAAACTCACATTTCCACACAAAAATGTGGGAATTAAACAACCTCCTGCTAAATGATTACTTCACAAATGAAGAAATCAAGATGGGAATAAAAAATTCTTTGAGAAAATGACAATGGAGAGACAAGTTATCAAATCCTCTGGGACACAGCTAAAGCAGTTCTGAGAGGAAAGTTTATTTCCAAAAATGCCTATAATCAAAAGTCAAAAAAATCACAAATAGACAATCTAATGAATCGACTCAAAGAGCTGGAAGAAGAAGAACAGACCAACCCCAAACCCAGTAGAAGAAGTGAAATTAACAAGATCAAATCAGAACTAAATGAAATTGACAACAGGGAAGCTATACAAAAGATTAATAAAAGAAAAAGTTGGTTCTCTGAAAAAATAAACAAAACTGACACACCTTTGGCTAGGCTAATGAAAAGCAGAAAAGAGAAATCTCTAATAAGCTCCATCAGGAACAAAAAAGGAGATATCACAACCGATCCCACGGAGATACAAGATATAATTTATGAATACTACAAAAACCTTTATGCACACAAACAGAAAAATGTGGAGGAAATGGACAAATTTCTAGAAACACACAGCCTCCCTAGGCTCAACCAGGAAGAAATAGAGCACCTGAACAAACCAATATCAAGAGCCAAATAGAAACAGCTATTAAAAATCTTCCTAAAAAGAAAAGTCCCAGCCCCGATGGTTTGACACCCGAATTTTACCACACTTACAAAGCAGAACTGGTGCCTATCTGGAAGAAATTATTCCACAACATCAAGAAGAATGGAAACCTCCCCAACACCTTTTATGAAGTGAATATAACCCTGATATTAAAACCAGGAAAGGATGCAACAAAAAAAAAGAAAACTACAGACCAATATCCCTTATGAATATAGATGCAAAAATTTTCAAGAAAATCCTACCTAACTGAATCCAGATGCTTATCAAGAAAATAATCCATCACGACCAAGTGGGCTTCATCCCAGGGATGCAGGGATGGTTCAACACATGTAACTCTATAAATGTGATTTAGCACATAAACAGAAGCAAAAACAAAGATCACATGATTCTTTCAATAGATGCAGAAAAAGCTTTTGACAAAATTCAACACCCTTTCATGATACGAACACTTAATAAAATAGGCCTAGAAGGAACATACCTAAAAATGATACGAGCCATATACAACAGACCCATAGCCAACATCATAGTGAATGGGGAAAAATTGAAAGCATTCCCACTTAGAACTGGAACCAGACAAGGCTGCCCACTATCTCCACTTCTATTCAACATAGTGCTAGAAGTCCTGGCTATAGCAATCAGACAGGAAAGTGAAATTAAAGGTATCCAAATTGGAGTAGAAGAGATCCAACTTTCACCTTTTGCTGATGATATGATATTATATTTAGAAAACCCTAAGGATTCAACCAAGAGGCTCCTGGAATTGATAAATGAATTTAGTAAAGTCTCAGGATACAAAATCAATACACAGAAATCAGAGGCATTCATATACGCCAACAACAATCAAATTGAGAACCAAATCAAAGACTCAATGCCCTTCACAATAGCAACAAAGAAAATATAATACCTAGGAATATACTTAACCAAGAAGGTAAAAGGCCTCCACAGGGAGAACTATGAAACACAGAGGAAGGAAATAGCAGAGGATGTAAACAGATGGAAATCCATACCATGCTCGTGGATCGGTAGACTCAACATCGTTAAAATGTCTATACTACCCAAACTGATCTACAGATTCAATGCAATATCTATTAAAATCCCAACATCATTCTTCACAGATATGGAAAAAATAATTTTACGCTTCGTTTGCAACCAGAGAAGACCCCACATATCAAAAGCAATTCTAGGCAATAAAAACAAAATGGGAGGTATTAATATGCCAGATATCAAACTATAGTACAAAGCTGTGGTAATTAAATCAATTCGGTATTGGCACAAAAACAGAAATATTGACCAGTGGAACAGATCTGAGAACTCTGATATAAAACCATCTTCATATAGCCATCTAATCTTTGACAAAGCAGACAAAAACATACCCTGGGGAAAAGAATCCCTTTTCGATAAATAGTGCTGTGAAAACTGGATAGCCACTTGTAGAAGGCTGAAGCAGGATCCATACCTTTCACCTCTCACAAAAATCAACTCACACTGGATAACAGACTTAAACCTAAGGTATAAAACTATTAGAATTCTAGAGGAAAATGTTGGAAACACTCTCCTAGACATTGGCATAGGCAAAGAATTTATGAAGAAGACCCCAAAGGCAATCATAGCAGCAACAAAAATAAACAAATGGGACATGATCAAACTAAAAAGCTTCTACACAGCCAAAGAAATAGTCATGAAAGTAAACAGACAACGTACAGAATGGGAGAAAATTTTCCCATCTACACATCTGATAAGGGACTGATAACTAGAATCTACTTAGAACTCACAAAAATCAGCAAGAAAAAAATCAAACAACCCTGTCAAAAAGTAGGCAAAGGACATGAACAGAAACTTTCTAAAGAAGACAGAAGAATGGCTAACAAACATATGAAAAAATGTTCAACATCTCTAATTATCAGGGAAATGCAAATCTAAACTACAATGAGATATCACTTATTTCCAGTAAGAATGGCCTTTATCAAAAACTCCCAAAACAATAGATGTTGGCGTGGATGCAGAGAGATAGGAACACTCCTACACTGCTGGGACTGCAAACTAGTTCAACCTCTATGGAAAGCAATATGGAGAAACCTAAAAGTGATATAAGTGGATCTATCATTTAATCCAACAATCCCATTACTGGACATCTACCCAAAAGATCAAATGACACTCTACAAAAAAGACACCTGCACTCGAATGTTTATAGCAGCACAATTCACAATACAAGGCTGTGGAAACAACCCAAGTGCCCATCAATTCATGAGTGGATTAATGAAATGTGGTATATATATACCACAGATTACTATTCAGTTCTAAGAAACAACAGTGACATAGCACATCTTGTATTTTCCTGGATAGAGCTGGAACCTATACTACTAAGTGAAGTATCCCAAGAATGGAAAAACAAGCACCACATATACTCACCAGCAAACTGGTATTACCTGAGCAGCACCTAAATGGACACATAGGAACTACATTAATTGGGTATTGGGCAGGTGGGAGGGGGGAGGAGAGGGAGGGTATGTACATACATAATGAGTGAGATGTGCACTGTCTCGGGGATGGTCACGCTTGAAGATCAGACTTGTGTGTGGGGGGGGCAAGGGCATTATTTGAAACCTTAAAATTTGTACCCCCATAATATGCTGAAATAAAAAAATATGACAGCTTAACTCTGCTTACAAAGAGAAATCTAAAAAAATTTCTATAGTTTAACTCTAATTTCCCTGCCTATTAACTTTTTGTCATTTCCATTTATATCCTTTTTATACTATCTTACTCTCAAAAAATTGTTGCAGTTATTATCTTTGATAGGTTTGTCTTTTAGTCTTCCTACTCAAAATAAGTGGTTTATACATCTCAATTACAGCAATAAAGTATTCTATATGTATGTACTTAGTGTTACCATTGAGTTTTATACCCTCAGATGATTTCTTACTGCTCATTAACATCCTTTTCTTTCATACTAAAGAACTCCTTTTGGCATTTCTTGTAGGACAGGTCTGGTGTTGATGAAATTCCTCTACTTTTGTTTTTCTGGCAAAGTCCTTACTCCTGCTTTATGATTGAAAAATATTTTTACAGGTCATATTATTCTAGGGTTAAGGTTTTTGTTTTTCAGAACTTTGAATATGTCATGCCCTCTCTCCTGGCCTGGAAGGTTTCCACTGAGAAGTCTGCTGTAAGTCATGCTGGAACTCCTTGATATGTCACAGTTTTCTTTTTTCTTTTCTTCCCTTAGGATCTTTTCTTTATCCATGAAATTTTTAAATGCCTTGGAGTAGTTTTCTTTGAGTTAAATGTGGTTGGTGTTCTAGAAAGTTCTTGCACCTGAATACTAATATCTTTCTCCCAGTTTGGAAAATTTCGTTACTATTTCTTTGAATAAACTTTCTATCCTAATCTCGCTCTCTACCTCCTAAGGCCAATACCTCTTCGATTTGCCCTTTTGAAGCTATTTTCTAGCTCTTGTAGGCCTGCTTCATTTTTTTTTTATTCTTTTCTCTTTTTTCTCTTCCATGTACTTTGAAATAACCTGCCTTCATGCTCACTAGCTCTTTCTTGTGTTTGATCAATTCTGCTGTTGAGAAATTCTGTTGCATTTCTAAGTTTGTCAATTGAAGTTTTCACTTTCAGAATTTCTGCTTTTTCTATTATTTGAATCTCTTTGTTAAATTTCTCTGATAGGCTTCTAAATTTCTTCTTTGTGTTGTCTTGAGGTTCATTGAGCTTCTACAGAACAGTTATTAATTATTTGTCTGAAAAGTCACATATCTCCATCACTCCAGGATTAGTCACTAGTATTTTATTTAGTTCATTTGGTGAGGTCATATCTTCCTGGATGTTCTTGCTGCTTGGGGGTGCTCATCAATGTCTCATCGTTGAAGAGTTAGGTATTTATTTTAATCTTTATAGTCTGGGCTTGTTTGAACCCATACTTCTTGAGAAGGCTTTCCAGATATTCAAAAAGAATTGAATGTTCTTATCTAAGTCTTTGGTTCCTGCAGCCATATCAGTACTACAGCAGTATCACAGCTCAGTAATGTTATGACTCTTGCAGACTCCTGGTAGGACTGCCTTGGAGAATTTGGGTAAGATATGGGAAAACTCCCTGGATTACCAGGCAAAGTTTCTTACTCTCTTCCTTCGTTCTCTATGTGGGCTGCTGAGGTTGGGGGAGGAGTGACATAGGCACTTCTTCATGGTTACCAGTGCCAGGTCACACCTGAAGCTAGCCCAGTCTCCCCCAAAGCCCTTGGTGACTGAAAGCCCAAAGGCTCTTTAGTCAGTGGGTGGTAAATCCTGCCAGGACTGTCCTCCTGTCCCGGACAGCATATTTCCTTCTGGCTTTGGGTGGGGAGGGTGTTACCAATGTTGTCCAGGAACTAGGGTCTGGAATGGGGGGCTTCAGGAGTCTGCTTAGTACTTTATTTTACTGTATCTGAGCTCGTACCTAAATCACAAAGTCCTCTGAACTCTTCACTTTCCCCATGTAGAAGATGATTGTCCCTGAGCTTCACTGCCTGGAGTTTGGGGATGGGTAACACAGTCACTGACTTTGCTACCATTGTTGGTGTCTGTGTCACATGCTCCCCAAGTGATCTGGGAGGAATTACTGAAAGACTGTGGCCTTTGTAGCTTGACTGCTTTATGAATTTTTTCAGGCCCCAAGATGCTTCTTGTCAGCCAGTAGTGGGTCTAGCTGGATTTTGGGTTTCAGGGTGTAAGATTTCCCTCTGGCCATGCTCATCTAAATGCTTCCTCCATGGACACTAGCAGAATTCTGCTGTGTTCTGTCTTCCCCTATGACAGGATGGCCCTGAGGTCCAATGCAAAGTCCACAGACACTTCATCTCTCTCTCCCAGGCATACAGACTCTCTCTCCACTTGGTGTGCTGGCTTGGCACTGCCCAGGGATGGAGGAGGGATGGAATAGGCAATGTAAGACTCTTTATTGCCTTATTTAGTGACTCTTTTCTTGATATAATGTTCAAACCAGGTACTGTGGTTGCTCACCTGATTTTTGGTTCTTTTGAAGGTGCTTTCTTGTGTGGATAGTTGTTGAATTTGGTGTTTGTGTAGAGGGATGATTACTGGAGGTTTCTATTTGGCCATCTTGCTCCTTGTTGTAATTATTTCACAGTGTATACATATCAAATCATCATGTTTTATACCTTAAATATATATAATTTTTATTTGTCAATTTCCCTTCATTACACTGGGAATAGAAATAAAAAAGTTCTGAGTAGGGACATGCTATTCTATTTTTTTAAAAAAGAAAATTTAACTTTAATTGGAATGTACATTTAGATAAACAGTAAAGTATATAATTTTTTAAAAAATGAAAGTATAACCTGAATATCAAAATGGTTACTTAATAGGTTCAAACAAAACCAGTTGATGTGTAAAGACATTAGTATAGGAAACTTGATTTTTAAAATTTAAAATTTAAATTTGTCATTATGTTTATATTTTCCTTTAAATGACATAATCATTGAATTTTTCTTTTCTTATACAACAGAGTGTTGAATATAGTGGCATAAAGTCTTAGCTATGGAATAGTCTGAGTTCAACCAGCTTGGTGAAATTGGGAAGCCACTTAAATTCTGTGCTTTAATTTGTTTGGGCTGCTGTAACAAAATATGATAAATTGGATATCTTATGAAAAACAAATTTATTCTCATAGTTCTAGAGTCTGGGAATTCCAAGATCAAGGCAGATTCAATATTTGCTGAGGGCCTGCTTTCTGGCGTCTAGCCAGCACCTTTTGGCTGCATCCTCAGATGGTGAAGGGCAAGACAACTCTCTAGACTCTCTGTTATAATGGCACTAATTCCATTTATGAGAGTTCCATCCTTATATCCTAATCACCTCCCAAAGGCTCTACCTCCTAATATCACCACATTGGTGATCAGGTTTCCACATGAGAATTCTGGAGGGTCACAAACATTCAGACCATAGCACTGTGCTTTAGCTTCCTTCTCTTTAGCATTCAATGATAATAGTAGTTATTTCATTAATTTGTGGTAAAGATGAAAAGTCAATTCATGTAAAATATTTAGATTAGTGCCTGAGTAAATTAAAATAGTTATATTTATATACACATATATATACACCTACGTGCATGTTAAGTAAGAAGAATGGAGGAAAATTTCTTTGAATTGGGAAGTACTATTCATTAACATATACACAATTAGCACAGTACCTGGCATAATTGTAAGTACTCAATAAAGATTTATTATTCGTATATATTTCTCAGAATTCGATTTAGTTCTGCTTTCAAATTTTAGTTTAAAAATTTAATTAAAAGTGTCAGTTAGGCTGGATGTGGTGGTTTGCACCTATAATCCTAGCACTTTGGGAAGCTGAGGCAGGAGGATTGCTTGAAGTCAGGAGTTCAAGATCAGCCTGAGCAAGAGCGAGACCCATGTCTCTACAAAATATAGGAAAAGTAGCCTGGTGCAGTGGTGTGTGCCTGTAGTCCCAGCTACTCAGTAGGCTGAGCCAAGAGGATCACTTCAGCCCAGGAGTTTAAGCTTGCAGGGAGCTATTAAGATACCACTGCACCCTAGCCAAGGTGACAGTGCAAGACCTTGTCTCAAAAATAAATAAATAAATATATGTGTGTGTGTGTGTGTGTGTGTGTGTTAGTTAAACTGACTTATTCTCTCTATTGAATCATCTTTTTAAACTTGTAAAAATGATGTCCACGTGGTTGATCAAGTATTTGCTTTTTCAGTAGACATTATCTAAACTCCATAAAAAGATCCAAAAGATACTGTATCAGAATAACCGTACTTGCAGAAGATAAATATGATGCATTGTGGCATTTTCTATATAGGTTATCTCAATAATATGGTTTTAAGTAAAATTCAAAATCTTAAAAGCACAAAAAAAGCCATAAATACTTCATGACAGATTCAAGCTATTAAATTATACTTACAGAGAATTCAGCAATTCACAAGACCTGACAAAAGTAATGACACTTGGCATCAAGTGTCAAAAGATTCACCTGGTAAGGAAAAAAATAACCCCATTTATATAAGCAGGGGGTCAATGTTCAGCAAGCTTCTCCCTGGAAAGGTAATGATTTCAATGCCATTACCCCTCAGCTATCAGAATCGAAAGGTCAGATTTGACCGTTTGCTTTTTTAAGTGTACTTACAGGGCCTAGCAGCTAGTCTGAAATTTGTAGTAACTGCCCAACTAATTTTCAGTGCTGGTGGGAAAGAAGTAAATTATATGAAATATAAACTATAAGTTAACCTGTGAAATGGAAATTCAATAATATAAAACATATAATGAAGTTGGTGGGTTTGAAATACTCAAGTTTACAAACTAGTTATCCCTAGTTAATAAGAAGGTAAGCAGCTCTCATTCTATCGAATCTACCAGAACACCAGAAAAAAAAACACATTGATGCATTTCCCCCAAAGTACTCTTAACTTTAAGATAATTCAAATAATGTTTTGTTTTCTTGTTTTACTCTTTCTTTTTGTAACCTTAACCAGATTGCTTAATCATTCTCAGAGTTAATTTCTCGGTGTACTCTATAAAGAAATTCGATATTTTACAAAGTTCCTATGATATTATTATTAATGACATAAGATACTTAGGCTATTATGTTACATCCAATTTTTTCAACCAGTGGTTTCATGGGTCCTTCTACTTCGAGTTACAATATAATTAGCCTTTCCACTGAGACACAGCTAATCCAAATGTTAACTTTCCTACAGCTGAAGTTCGGGGGGATTTTATTTTTATTTTTTGGCTGGATTTGCTTATAGCTTTATTGAGTTATAATTTGTGATAGATAAAATTCACTAATTATAATTGCATAGGTTGATGGATTTGAGGAATTTTATATAATTCATAGAACCATCACTACCAGCAAGACATAGAACAGTTCTAGCACTCTAAAAACATTTCCTCTTCCCCTTTGAGCCAATCACTTACCCTGACCCTGACCGCTGGTAAATAGGACACCTATTGACAATGATTTAATGTTAGTGGGAAAGCTATCATTTTAGCCTAAGACTTTATCTATTTATATTTTTTTAGTTTGCTTTACATAGGAGAGGAAAAGAGGGTTTTTTTAAACACTTTCAGTTGTAAGGAAAAGTCAGACTCTGACTAAGGGTTTATTGAAAAAGTAAAACAGCAGCTCTGTTCTAGTACATGGCCATTCTAGTATCTCACTTTATGTCTATGCTTCCATGGTGCTTTAGTCAGTGACATACTGCTAACATTGTTCTCTCTCTTCTCTCAATATCTACTGATGCTGCTGTTACTGGGTTTCTTTCTTTACTGCAGGTTCATGTGTTATGCCTCCTTGAGTTTCTTTGAACTGACTAGCCAGTAGGTAGAGCGAGAACTATGCTACAATTGTTAACTTTACCATTAACTGATTCTGCTACCCTCTTGAATGTTTCTCTTCACATCTGTCCCATTGTTCACTTCTCATCACCAACTAGCCATTCTTCTCTGTACTTCTCTGTCCTAATTCCAGAGGAAAATGGGATGATTGATTTCGTTAAATATTTTCCACTCTTTGAAAGAACACCAATGCTAGGTAGGTTAGTTAGCATTCCTAAAATAAAAGATATTTTCTATTATGTTTTTCTTATAATGATTCCAAGAACTACTATATATATATATATATATATATATATATATATATATATATATATCTGAGTATCTCTACCAATATATGTTCAGATCCTGTCACACCAGCTACCTCACAAATTACTGTCCAGCATATGATCTGCCTTAAGGTGAAGTATCTACTCCTAGCCCATCCAATGACCACCACTACCCAATCATAATGCAGGACTGCTTCTCTGATAAGAAGACAGCTCCATGAGGAATAGTTACTGAATGTTGTTGACAAAGCTGATATAATAAGCATCTATGTGTCTCTGCAAATATACACACACACACACACACACACACCACCACCACACAGGAGACTGACAGCATTTTGCCAGTTTATTTTAATGCAGGGAGAAATGTTCTAAGTGGATATAGAGATCTAATATATAATCAGTGACTCAGTTATCTAAGCTGGAGATTTTTAACTTTAAAACCTCTACTCTGAATTGTAAAACTAATGCCTAGAAGAACTAAACCATGTTTTATATATTCAGTGTTAACAGTTATCCACCAAAATCTAACTTTGTGCAATTCCGGTTAGAGGACCTGTGGTATGGTTTGTGCTAACTAGTGGCCTTTACTATCAATTCTCAATTATTAGATCTGTAGATTCATGCCTGGCAGTCTCTCACAAAGAACAATTCTCAGAAATGTAGTCTGTGTAAATGTAATATGGCCCCCTGAATTCTGTGTTTATAAAAGTAGATTTCTAATTTCTAATCATTTTTGCATACCACTGGGCTAGGAAAGCAATGTGGTCTGTATGACTCATCTCATTCACTTTTTAGCTTACACCACCACATTGACTAGAGGTATTTATTAATCCTCAGTGAGGAAGGATTTGCTTTCTGATTAAACAAGGCTGCTTCTGAGTTGTACATAGTAAACATAATTGCCTCTGTGCCTAAGTTAATTGTTAGGTATGTAACATTGGTAATGAGTAGGTATGTAAATAGAAGCAGCATCTTTTTGTGAGTATGAACCCTGGAGTCAGACAGTCTGGCTCTGTCATGCCATAGCTATGTGACCTCAAGTGAGTTATTTAACTTCTTATTCCTCAGTTTTCTATCTGTACCACAAAGATAAGGAATGTATCTAGTCATAGGGTTGTGTGAAAAATTAAATAAGCTGATATAAATAAAGCTCTTAATAAAGTGTCTGGAATGGTGTAAAAATATCATTAAACAAATGAAAGTTACTTATTAGTAGTAAATAGGCAAATGTACTTTATCCACAATAATTTTTAAGTTATTGTTAAGAAGGTCTGGATTCTACTTTCTTTCAATATATCTTTTCCTTCTGTCTTTAACTTGCACTGTCTGTTTAGTGGGCTTCATAATAACTTTTGATGATGTCGACAGAAGCTTTCAGATCTCCTCTGCAGTTGCTCAACATCAGATTATTAAAAGGTAAGATTTTAATCCCCACAAAGAAAAGTTTCTGCAACAGCAGAATAAATTATTTATTTATTCTTTATAATTACTGTTTTATTGTCCTCAAGATTATTTTTTATTAGGCTCCATAGATAAAGAGTTAACGAAACACACCCTTTTGAAAGTCAAACTTTTTGATTAACTTTGTAGTTCAGTTTTCCTGGAAAACTGAAAAACACAGAATATTAACTTTGTTATTAGGCAACTTTACTTATAGAAAAAAATGGTTTCTTGATTGCATCTAGACTATATGAACTGTAAATAGTTTTAGAAAGCCATAACATTAGACATGTCCTGATCATCATAATTAGGTCTGCCACCAGTCACATGCGTTCTATAGCTCAGGTTCTGGATATGATCTAGAGAACTTCCTGACCCTAAAGGCATTTGAGTTTGCAGAAACTCCTAGTAGTCTTCCATTAATGGGAGGGATTTTATTAGACCTGAGATTAGAGATAGGCTTATTGGAGCAGTCCATCAAACCTGGACCCCAAGATAATTTTTTTAAAGAAAACTTTCTTTTCCTTTTTTTCCTTTTAGATATGCACTTATTATATCTAATGGCTTCATTATCTTGCACATCTAAACTTATAGCATGAACTTTAGAGTGGTTTATAATGGCAAGAAGGAATATAAATGGTCATATTAAGAGATTTAAAGCATAGCATGTTTCAAAGTTTTTAAAAATTATTTTGACAAACCCCAGATGAATTCAGTTACTTTTAATAAAGTTTTCTGTTCTCATAGTGAGTTCTCAAGATAAATCCAGAATGAAATATTTAAACACATTTTGTTCCATTTCACCACACAAAATAAATTGAAAATAATAAGTCTAGGACTAGGACTACTGACTTCAGCAAAATTACACTGAGTAGATCCAGTTCACTCTGAGTTATGAAAATACCATTTTAAAAGAAAGAAGTAACAAAAAGTACTCTACTATTTAGAGAACAACGCAGCTTCATAGTAGGAAAAAAAATCAGACCCATTCATTCTTATAGTTTGTTTAATTCTATAACTTTATATATTCACCTAGCTTTAGAAAACTGCAAGACTATTTATCTTAGAAATAGAATTCAAATTACTAAATAGAATATTTCCCTTTAGTATAAATCAGCTCAATACTTATGAACTCCATTATAATAAGTAAATTTGTTCAATATGCAGATCAAACTCTATTGTTAATTAACCTCTTTCTAGTAAATTCTGAATAATAAAATTCAAATAGAGTTTAAATTATAATTTATATGAAATTTGATTTCTATTTTGATAAATTATTTCCTCATAGTAACATGCATTTTAATTGGAAGGGTAATGATTCTATGTAACCAAAATTTTTACTTGTGAAATATTTCACTAGGATATATGAGCCACTAAAACTAGAATTAAACTCTTCCTCACCAAAAGACACTCCAGACAGAGCCAAGAGAATCGTTAAATTGCCTAAAGCTATATGTCCTGTTGGGTCTGTCCTAGAATCTGGGCACAAGCAGCTACCAATGGAGAATAGGGATCAGAAAATATAAGCAAAAGAGAAAGTTGGATAACTCCAGCTTAAATCATGACACAGCTCAGTGGCTCTTGCCTAGAAATAGCATTGCAGAAGGTGAAAGTGATCGATTTTCAGTTAGGGGCATCAGTGTTGAAGTTGATGACACTGTGCTAACTGCATCCCTCAGACAGTTGCCTGGAGCACTCAGAAAAGTAGTCCTCAACTGGGGCAATGGCTAGAGGCTAAGGCACATACCATCATTGGAGAAACAATAGATTTATTAATAGTTGATGGTATAGGAGTACTTCCTAAATTAATGCAATTTAGGGAATTCTTGTTTGTACTTCCCAAATTAATGCAATAAAGGGATTGTTTAGGGAACAATAAAGGCATTGTTTAGCAAGGATAGTGGCAGGATTTAGAGCAGCAGTTCCTAAACTTTAATACTCATATGAATCAACTAGGGATCTTATTAAAATGCAAAGTCTTATTCAGTAGGTCTGGGGAGAGAGCCTAATATTCTGTATTTCTAAGAAATGCCCAGGTAATATCATCATTACTGGTGCATGGAACACAGTTTGAATAACAAGGATTTAGTGAATAAAAGCAATTTCTAGGAATAAATAAAAGTAAAAACTTCTTCACCTTGGATATAGAATAATACAAAACAGAGAATAATATGTAAACTATATCGTGTTAAAATATAGCAAAACAAAATATAGCCAAACAAAAATTTGGTGTGCTGACGTGGCCCAATTACAGGACAGGGGATGAGCACAGAATATAAAATAACGACACAGACGCACATGGACATGACAATGACCTGAGTGACCAATGCACTGGTTGCTTTATTTTTATACCCCCCAGACCCAAGGTTAGTTCCTTGTACATGAGCATCTGAGCATAACAGCGATATCAGTCAATCCCAGAGTTGTTTCAAAAGGGAACAATTTCCCATGGTCTCAGACCTCTAATGGTTATTAAAGGTAAGGTGCAGGACAGAGCTCAAAAACCAAGGCCAAGATAGGCAACATAAAACAATGCAGCCATTTGAAGTGCTTCTTGGTCTCAATCCCAGGCAGCGGCTCCTCCCTTGCCCCCATGATCATGCCTGTCTTAGGTCGCCCACCTCCACAGGGAGTCTTACCTGTCATTGACTACCAACCATCAATCGGGGGCCAGTTCTTGGGAGAGTTCTTCTTGTTCTTGTTCTCATGGCCTCCAGACTCCCACCATGGGGGCCCTCCGTGTGGGAGTTGGGAGCGTTTGTTTATGTGCAACAACTCAAGCCTCTTATCAAGTCACAAGGCAGCAACCGTGTCTGAAGAAAATGCTGACTACTGCTGCATCAGGGAGCACACGTACATTACAGGCTGTAGTGAATGATTAGTATAAGGCATAACACCAGAATCAGCCCCCAATAGTGTGCCACAATTCTCATCATCACAACCTTCTTAGCAATTCCCTAGCCTGTTACCCAATAAATGCAACATCAGTCTAGTAAAAAAATATCTGTGCATATTTCTCCACAAGGTAAACTGTTATTGGATAATACATTTCCACACTAGAATTACTTTAATTAATGCTAAATATTTATGTGATATAATTTGCCATAAATATTATCTTTTAACCCCAATCGGAAATATTATTGATAGACCTTAAGTAGCTTTGTGAGTTGTTAAGAAAATAAATTAAAACTTAATGTAAAAGACATTTCAAAGTAAAGGATCTTTTTTCCATTAACCTTCAAGGTAACTTAGATATGACATGAGTTCAATATGTGGTGACTAGAAAAGAGACTAGAAGAAAGAAGGGAGCACACGGTAAAATTCCACAGAACCTAGTTCAGCCAAATCTGTGGTACATGAAGATCATTATTTAGAGAAAAGTAAAGAAATATGATGACTCAAAGGTGGAAAAGTCAGGAGTCTGTGGCATCCACGTGTAAGTAAAATGACAGCTGCACCTCTACAGAAGATAGGTTGCTTCAGAATAAATTGCACAATGTGTGATAGCACAAAGAATTAGGAAACAAAGAATGACCTAAAAGTTCTACTATTGTCACTCTGCGGAAAACAGTTAACATATGTTTACAAAGTCCTGCCTGCAAAGTTGGCTCTTGTCTGGCATCCAGGAATTTGGCTTCTGGGAAGAAAGTTTGTTAACATTCATGGAGCTGATAAGAGTCACTCACTGTACCTAAACTCTGTAAAAGCAGTGTAGTTTATGCAGAACACTGGGAGTTTGGAAAGTTGGTACAGGCTAGGCAGAGGGTGCCCATGTGATTAGCCCCTAATAAAAACTCTGGGAAATGAGTCTCTTAAGGGCTGCGTTGGTAAACAATATTTCACATGTCATCACAACTCATTGCTGGGGAATTAAATTCATCCTTTGTGACTCTACTAGGGGAGAACTCTTTAGAAGCTTATACCTTGTTTCCTTGGTACTTTGACCCATACATCTTTTCCCTTTGATGATTTTTCTTTGAATCCTTTTACTGTAAAAGATCGCAGCCATAATTATAACTATATGCTAGGCACTATTATATATACTTTATATAGATTATTTCATTTATATCTCACACAGATAAAGGGAGACCTCACACTCATGTAACTGTGTTAAAAGTGGCAATTTTGATGGTAAGTCTTATTTGAGGCCCAAGAATTTGTATTTGCAACAAATATTCAAATGTCTTCAATGCAGGTAGGCATTATATTCACTTTTTCTAAACTATCTCTTTTATATGCCACTAACTTTCAATTCCTGGCTTCATTGTCTTAATTCATGACCCAAACCATGTATCTTTTATTTCTCTTTACAACTTCAATCCATCCCTATTATTAAACTTCTGGAGTTTCCAATGAACAAGCTTTTTCACCTACTTCAATTCTCTAGAATGTAACTGCTTTTGGTAGCACATGATCATACTATCTCTATTCATACCCAAACCAACTGAGCTATGTTACAATGGATAAGATAATATTCTCCATAGATTCCTGTATTTTTAATTACTCTGGGCTTCTAACATGAAATATGACTTATAGGTGACATTGATTATATCATAGTTATATTATGTTTCAGTTCTGGAAAAGTCCTCTCTAATCATTCTGAACAGATTGGCAACCAATTTCAAACGAAGATTTACTAAGTAAAATAAAGCTAAAATAAAATACCCCCAAATACAGGTACTTTAATATGCTAACAGTTGATTTCTCCTTCTCACATCATAGTCAACAGACATGACATAGCCATGTCACATGTCATAGTCAGTAGCATGCTAAGTGAAGGATATGATGCCTACTTGGTTCACATAGTCATTTCGGGACTCAGGACTCTTCCATCTAGTTGTTCAACCATCTTCTAAGAGTCTTTTTTTTTATAAATGGAGTATGTATATTATGTTTCTTTAATAATTTCCTAAAGCCCTCCAACTCCAATTCTATTTCATATAAAGTATTAAGATTGGATTCTTCCAAAAACGAAAACATTGAACATAAGCAAATTGAAACCACTTCAATAAAATAATTCTTATAGAATAACTTCCCAAGATGCAAATATGGTAAACATGGGCATAAGTGTTTAAAATAATAGTTCAAATTATGATAGTATTCACCTTTAAGGGATAAAAGATACAAACCTACAATCTATAGCTAAAATACTTGTACACTTTGCAGGAAAGGAAAAATATTTCATTTGACCATATTACAGAGGCTAAAAAGAATTAACTTTATAAAATATAATCACAGTTCTTAAATGCTACAAATGTCCTAACTATGTAAATCCTACAAAGCCAGTAAAGTCTGATGCACTAATATTAATGTTCAGATAGCACAGCAATACTTCAACTCACATGGTCTATTTAATGTGAGCTATAATGGCTGGGCACAGAAGGCCAATTAAAGATGAAAAGTTAGGAGGTGTTTTTCCAGCCTCATGAATTAGAACAGACCCAGCACATTCTATTGCTGTTTGGTGCCTAAAGCTTATCTAAATCATCTAACCTACTGGAGATCTTATAAAGTAAATGTAATTCTTCTGACTCAATTTATAGGAAACTATTCCTATAGGAGGTCTCAACATTTCCCACTTGACTTTTGTTTTTTTATAGTAGTTATTTCAAAGAGCTTTTTCTTGGTTATAGTAGATAATCTAAAATCTATGAGAAACTGCATTTGGCAAGCTAAGCCACAGTTTTCTCATTCATCAGAAGAGGAATGATCATGATGAGATGGGATGACACCAAATGCTATATCTGAATTCTCTTTCACCTGCCTATTCTTAACCTTGGCTCTTGAAGGAGGTACAAAGAGTAGATACTCTAGACAAATGAACATATCTAACAGGATGTTAAAATACAAATCCTTCTGCTTTGATTTCAGTTGAGGCAAAAAATGTGATACTCTGCAAATATGAAAATGAGTGTGAGACAGATGCTCACATGCAAAATTTACAAAGAAAATGTCAATAGCAATAATTCTTGGATTCCTCAACCAAATGAAAGATAATAAACTAGATCAAAGTGTGGAGAGAGTAGATTTGTGAAAAGGGTTGTTGGCATGCTGGAAATCTCCACCCTCTTCCAAGGAGGAAGGGATAAGTATGAGAGGTGCTCCCTCATTTAAAGCTTTGTAATGGACATATCCATTGTAGCATTCTCAGATCTTAGAATGTCAACTCCCTAAAGCTTGAAGTTACAGAGAATGCTTCAGGGTCTTAAAGTGGCTTGGGGAAGCAGAATAAATGTGGCTGTGTTGAGACTGGCCAGAGACTTCCAGGCCCAAAATAATGAGCCATACTGGGAAGGGATAAAGCAAGGGTAGTGCCATTTTAATTCCAAGTGTACCTCCTGAAAAAGGCAAGAAATGCCAATAACTTCTTTATGGTGTTGACTACCAGAGAAGAATTAGGAGCTAAAGGAAGAGCAGTAGAATATGAAATGGATTATATTGTATATCCTATGAGAGGTTGAAAGATAGAGCTGGATAAGTCCTCAGTGATACAAATCTTAAAACCACAAACACACACACATACACACCCACACACACAAGCATCCAAGAGAAAAAATTCAGCCTGGAACATCTACAAAGCCTAGAAAGCTTGAAGTCAGTTTATAACATCACCAGATGTTTGCCAGGAAGATAGTTCTCTGTCTTATGTCATTTTCTCTCTTCTCTCCACCCATTTTTCCTTTGTTGAAGACAGAGAGTGAGAGAGGAAGTGAAGTAGGAAGATTAAGTAGAGATGTTTTCAGTCTATTCAGGCTGCCATAACAAAATACTATAAACTGAGTAGCTTATAAACAATAGAAACTTATTTCTTACAGGTCTGGAAGTTGGAAAGTCCAAGATCTAAGTGCTGATAGAGTCAATATTTTGTGAGGGCCTACTTCCTGGTTCATAGACAGCACCTTCTATGTCCTCACCAGGTGGAAAAACCTCAAAGGTTTTTCTTTACTCCCTCCACAAACATTCAGACAAATAGGAACATGAAAAATAAAAGCTGAGCATCTACTAAAGGTCTCATCTACTGAAGGTCTTAGCTAAGGAAAAGAGAAGCTGCCAGCATCTGACTTCCTGTAGAGAGGGAAGAAGTAATAATCTTCATTGAAGATTAAAATATTGAATATTATATGGACTGAAACTTTTACTTAATGAATTAACACTGTATTTGTGACTTAAAAGGACCAAAGCCATAAGATTGTTATTACCAGAGAAGAAAAGAAATGACTTGTGCCTGCCAGGATTTCATCAAAGGTCAGGGAAAAAACATTGCCCTTCTGAATAAATTCTCATGACACAGAAGATAAAAATAAAATTTTGCTTTGATTATATAAATGACTTATGTTAAACATCCAAGAAAAAAAAACAGTACTTATGATTAAAAATAAATTGACCCCAAAGTCATTTGGGGTCAAATGACCCCAGCTTTGACAAGTGAGCTAAACCACCTGCAAATCATAGGTCTTCTTCTTGTTGATAATAGGTGAAAGCAGCAAGTCTTCAAGGCCACAATGTTTTTTGATTATCAATATTCCTTCCTATTAATGGAAATAACACATCAAGGGGGAAAAAACAGTTTCTATAAAAAGCATAAACCATCTGATTTAAGCTTTTCAATCCTAATCATTGCCAGAGCAAGTAGGAAATGTCCACAAGGCATAAATTCCCAGGAAATATCTACAAGATGGTCTTATTGAAATAATTAAATGGGAAATAACATTCCCAAAACATAATAGGACAACCAAAGGGTCACCAAATAGATATAATAGATTTTAGTCTCTTCCAGTATTGTACAAAGTTTAACTCCTAATATTTTTAATTAATAATATTCTTGACCTTGACACATAATAGCACTCTTCTCAAGAGTTACTGTGAGAGTTGGGCAGGATGAATGCCCATAAAAGGTATATAAAAGATATATGTCTTCTAAACCATGGCTTAGCAGAAGAGATAAGGACTCCAACAGAAATCATATGTGGCAGCTTTCTTCATTTTACCAAATTGAATAAACAGCAACAAATTAGGTTCCATTTATTATAATCAGGTTCAGGGCACAAGTTCAAAAGGGCTGAAAAACTAAAATTAAAAATGAACATATTGATCTTTACCACGTACAACTTTCCTCCAAAGATTTCTATCTTCACCACACACGTAAATGTAAATTCTTACTTCAAGAATACAAGAAGCTACCAATTTAATTCCTTTATTTTCTAATACATGATCCAACCTTCATAAAGCAAGAGGCTTCGGAAACCATGGATTTGAACCGAAAGTCTCCATGGCTGTGGATAATGTCCCAACATTCTCACAGTTCTGAGCTCATTCTTCCTAATCATTCTAAATACAGACAGCCAACTCCAAGCAAACACAGATTCACTAAGTTAACTAAAGCATGTAAAAAGAATAGATAACTCTACTGTAATTATGGTGATTGTGCACATTTCTTACAACCAGAAATTCACTGTGACATAATGTCAAATGAGTTGGTAGTTCTCCCCATCCACCCACCAAAATTAGGAAGTTTGTATCTTGTTAGTAGACATTATGCTAGCAAATATAAGAAAAATTATACATTCAATGTGTAGTAGATGATCACAAGCAACCCAGTGCCTGAGATTAAAGAAAACAGGATCATGGCCACTGAGAAATTTTGTAGCAATAGAAAATACCATTGTTAGCTTTGTTGCTGTCACTCTTCAGGCTGATAAGATAATGCCATCTCATTGGTCTAGGCTCACAAATAGCACATAAGGATTTCTGGTCTATAAATATCTTCTTTACCCACCCAGCTCTTTAGAATTAGACCTGTAAGGAGCCTTGGTTTTTACTTAAGACAGTGATACTTAGCCCAAGCTGTACATTAGAATCACCTGAGGAACCTTTAAACCTAAATATTCTCCACACTATATCCTTAGAGTTGCTGATTTAATTGTTTTGGGGTAGAGTTCAAGTAAGGGTTTTTGTTTGTTTTTAAAGACTTGAGATGGGGCTGATTTTGGCATACAGTGTCCTTAGGTAGAAAGGTAAAATTTTATCTGGTGCCATGGATGTTAGAATATATAGAAGATAACATTCATAGACAGATTCTGGATGTATGGAGGAGGAAGGCACAAAAAGACAACATAGAAAGCTTCTCACTGCAATATTTTGCCGAGAACCAATTCTGATTCATCATTGTGGCTTAAGGAGAGTACAAAAGTCTAATGAAGAATAGGTGGACTTAGAAAAGTTTGGCACGAGGTGAATCTTAGAAAGTTGTCCTGAAACCCTATTTATCATGGTTGACAAGCATTGTCTTTACCATAGTTCTTAGCTCAGCAGGTATTTTCTCTACTTCAGATGGAGAAATTTTCACAGAGACAATAAGTAACCTCACAAAGGTCACCCAGCATTTTCTGTCACTCCAACTGGGAAAATAATAAGTTAAATTTAAATAGTGCCTCTTTTCAAAGAGAACTAACACATATTTTCATGTGAAGGAAGGTGACAAGAATCACTACCCTTTCCTAGTTTGATGTTGTCTCTTAGGCACACAGATTCAACAAAATGCAAAAGAGTTTAGGGCAGATCTCACTTCTTGGTCTCGATTTCAAAAGTTGTGGCACTAGCAAATAAGATTTAAAACATTTCAGAGTGCTGTAAGTGTTTGTGGAATAACAACTTATTTTTAAAATGTAGCCAAACTAACTGCTCCCACAACAAAAGTAAAATAACACTGGCTTTCTAAAATAATACAATCGGGTTTGTTCAAAGAACAGGGCCATTTTAGTGAAAAGTTTTAAAACAAAAACAAACCTTTACTCCTCTGTAACTTATTTTATTGAGATGTCAGTAAAATATAGTGTGTTCTTTGTAATTTGCCAGCAGGAATTCTTCGCTTACTAGAGCATATCAGTGTTGTCTGAGCACCTAAAGCAATCAGATATGTTTTATAGCATTAATGCCGGGAGATTATGATGGAAACATGTTACAAATTAAAGAGCTCTTATGTAAACATTTCAGTTTTCTTTTTTAACAAGTTTGGTTTTAAAGTTAAATTATTTAGCAATCCAGTGGAAAATAAGCAAAAATGTAAGATCACGTTACCTCAAGATAATGTTGTTAACAGCCAAGACTAATGGCCGGGATGTACAAATTATGGCCCAAAGGTGAGCTACGGAGTCCATCTGCTCCTCCCTATTTGATTTCTTGAAGCGATTCTAACTGCTAATTAACCGTGAAAAGTTGTGCTGTGAACCTTTCACCTGCCGTTCTTCCGAAAGAGTAAAAGTTCTTAAGGAGCACTCAAAGCAATGTATACATAATCAATTGCCAATTCAGCTGTGACCTGCTGTCCTGCAGAACAGAGCATCAAGCTGTGATTGTTCAGCTCTTGGGGAGAAAACTTTCTTTTCTTGACTTTTTTACTGGCTGGTATACACAAACACATCTACTGGACTGTTTTGAGTGATTCGTTTGCTTTTCTAATAGGTCTTAGCTCATTAGATGATCTGACCGAGGAGGACCCATGCAGATAGTGCCGGAGGTGTTTTATCTTATGATGCAGATCCCAGCCTCCAGAGTCAAAATTCCTTGCTGCTGCTTTTGGCTTCACAAATTAAAAAACTGATTCTCAACTTTGGCTGCACATTGGAATCACCTGAGGAGCTTTTAAAAAAAAGTGTTAATGTTTGGGTCCCACCACAGAATTCTGATTTAATTGGTCTGGGCATTGCTTGGGCATTGGGGAGTTTTAAAACTTCCCCCAGCTGATTCTAAACTGCAGCCAAAATTGAGAACTACTGACTTAGAAGGTGGTCCTAATTAGATCTGATTATCACCTCCTAAAACTCTGCCAAGACTAGTTCCTCAGGCCCTAGTTGCCTTCGGTAATCACAAGAAGCCTATGACTCTAAGCCCTCTGGGAAACTCCCAGTCTATCAGCAGCGAAATCACCTGAGTCCTTAACAACTCTGACGGTTCCCTCACCATCTTGCTCTGAAACCTCACTCCCACAGGAAGACCCACTTTTCCTTGCAGTTTGCTCAAATAGGGCTATTTTTTCTCCTGCACCCCAAATAACACTGGTATAAAAGAAGAGCAGGGTAACTCTTTGGCCTTCATTGCCATCCCTGAAAACCTTTGGATCCCTTAAAATTCCTCCTTGTATCAGACATCTATAGGCTCCAGGACACCCCCTCTCTTTCTTGAAGATTTAGCCCCTGACTCATTATTATCTTCACCACAACTCCTAAAATAGTTCTTGAAGATTTCAGCATCTTCTTAGTTCCTCTGTCTCTTTACCTACAAATACCTTGTCTGATGCCTCACTCATACCATATGCTCCCATGATCATTCATTAGAAGAGTAGTTTTCAAAATTTAGTGAGCAGTATAACCACCTTGTTAAAAATATAGATTTCTGGGTCTGGTCTGGCCCCAAAGCTTAGAGATCAGCAGGGCTGGAGTAGAGCCTAATAATGTGCATTCCTTAACAAGTTTCCAGGTGATTCCAATGCCACTGGTTCAGTGACTGTACTTTGAAAATCATTGAATTAGATTCTAGTAACTACAATTCGTTACTGCCAATAACTATACTCAATCCGCAGTTTCGGTGTCTAACATCCCACTCTCCACAACTAGGATATTGTTGGAATGTCTTTACTCCAACAATTTTTTGCCTCACTAGGACCTCTAATCTAATGACGTCTTTTCTTTTTCCTCTGTTATCTCCCTCATTTTTTTTTTATCATTACTCAATTTAGATTTCATGGTCCTTCATTATCCCCACTTTATCTGATAAAAATCAGAGAAAGGAGTTCTAACTATCATCTCCCTCCTAACTATCACCTAACTTACTTGCTTTTTAATTTACAGGAAAAGTAAGAGTGACCAAAGATAACTTCCCCATCCTTCCACCATCTTGTCAAGGTCAGCAATGATCTCTACATTGCGAAATCCAAATGTTAGTACCTATTTTTCTTATAGCTCCACCTCCTAATCACGTCTTCCTTCCCAAAATACATTTTTCATTTGGCCTCCAGAACACCTATCTCTGTCTCTCTCTTTCTGTCTCTCTCTGGGCTCCTGCTTCCTCATTGGCAGCAACTTCTCGTATCTTTTTGAATTCTCCTCATCTTCTTCAGAATTTTTATCTTGTATATCTACAAACACTCACCATGTGATTTTATCCAGTCCCATGGCTTTAAGTATGATCTTTTCCCTGGGCCCTAGGCTCTGTTTTCAACTGCTAACTTGACATCTGCACTTAAATATCTAACATAAATTTTATGTTTAACATACTTTAAAGTCTTGAGCTAATTCTAATCCAAAACATGCTCTTTCCCCAATATTATTAATCTAGTCTCTTGCCTATACTACTGGGCTTCTTCTTAGCATGATCTCTACTTCCACTATCCCCCTACTACAGTCAACTAGAATGATATTTTTAAAATGTACATCACAACATATCACTGCTCTTCCCAAAATCTTCCAATAACTTCCATACCATTCAGAATCAAAGTCAATGTCTGACATGATTTATCCCCCTCCTGTGCTTTCTTAATACTAATACTCAGTTTCCTCTTAGACTTTTTCCTGTCACTCTCACCCTTAGTCATGACTTTCCAAACAGACTGATCTTCCTACCCCAAGCAAACTACTACTTCTCAATCTTTGCATTTATTATATTCCCTCTACCTACAATATTCTTTCCCCAGACATCATCCTGGACCTCTCCCTCTTTTCATTCAGGTTGAAATGCCACATAATCAGAGAGGTCCACCTCAGCTAAACTATCTAAATTAGAATCCCAAGACCCCCATTTCTACTCTTTAACTCCACCTTAGGTCTTACCACTTCTAAACTCTTTACCCTGCTTTATATTTTATTGATAATGCTAGCACCATATTTATTTATTGACTTCCCAATCTCTCCCCAAGTTAACTTAATATAAGCTCCATGATAGCAGGATATGTTTTTCATTCATTGACCTCTATTCTCAGAGCCCAAACCAGTACCTATATTATAGTATGTTCTCTATTATACTGGATATCGGATTAATAAATATTTTTTAGTTTTCTCATTTATAAAGTGGAAAATAATACTTGCTTATTAAGAAGATTAAATATATTTATGTATGCAAAACACTTAGCACCAATGCTGGCACATAATAAACTCTTGAAAAAAACTAGAAAGAAAAATATGGCCAATAATGACTAATTATTCCAATTTGTGACAAAAATGACTGACATTTTTAATTATTCATTTTAAAGTATGAATAACAAATGATCCTATGAAATTTGATGTGATTTCAGTTTCCAGTTGAATTCCTGCTGTGTGGAATTTTCTACTTGTGGCATTGGTACCCAAAACGTTTTGGATTTTGGAGCATTTCAAATTTTGGATTTTGTGGTTAGGGATGCTCAACCTATATTAACACTAAGTAAGATAAAATATTTGGTAGATAAATTTCACATTACTTTCCATGTGTATATAAAATGAAATATTAAAGATTCTTGTTGTTCTCATAGCCATAGAAAGGTCTTATTTTGTATGATTTTGTATAATAAATTAATTCAATTCAAAGCTGAGACAGTATAATGAAAATATGTCTTTTAATCTGATGAAAGTTTTATATCCTCTCCAGAAATAAGTACATACACAAGTTTTGCACAGAATTTAGGAAGTTCTCTAAATGGAAAACTTCCATAAATGGAGGCTCAAAGGGGCCTCCTGTAGAGGATCATGGAACCTAGATTAAACATATGATTAAAGAGAAAGAAGACATATGAGCATCTGTATAAAATACCATTTTCCTAATTCATAAAAAATACCAGTAAATATTCTTTCCATTACATTATTCTGATATAGTTTTTCTAGGATCACATAAAACTTTAGCTATAGAACCATAATCTGAACTCATATCCCCTTGCTTTTTTTGACATTACCTGAATTACACAATAACACCAAGCTTTTCTAGTCGGCACAATTTTTAGACATAAATCATAAACTAGAACAGATCTACATTTCCATTAAGATGAACTATAAATGAAAGTTTGTCACTATGTACATTGCAATAAGGATGCACAGAAAAATCTCCTGAACTTGGAAAAAAGTTCATTGTCCAGGTGATTAAAGACTACTCATAACATAATTTTCTATTATTTTCATAAAGTAGAATGAATTGGAACTCACAATGTGTCCAATTATACATCCTTACTCCCAAAAGAGTATTTAAAGTATACTAATTAGATTACCATGAGTCACATGGTTTTAGATGTGTCTCCACTATCCCCCAAGTCTCCAAAACAAATATAAATCAGGAAGACATTAAAAATACATTTGATGCCATTAAGTTCACTGCAAAACTTCAACAGTAGCTCAACAATAAGTTTTGCTTTGTTTTATCTTTTATACAGTCCTAGAGCTACTCATTTTTACTCTAAGGGTCATTATAGCTTTTTGAAAAATTGTTCAGCAAAGCACATAATATTCAAACGTTTAAGCTCCTTTTCCTTTGAACAACCTCTTACATGTTCCATAAACACTATACTCAGAGCCAACTAATCCACAGGGAATAAATATTTAGGTCTTCAAGAAAAATGAAATTACCTAGCCAGGCTAGGTCCTAGCATTCACCTATTAAAATGAACTATAACATTTTCTTTTAAATTTTTGATAAAGCAAGAAGCAACCTGGATTTTGAACTTCTTTCATTCATCTCATTGAACCCAGATGATTACATGCCGAATAGTAACAGCACTTGGAACATAAAAATTTACAATTCTCTTCATCCCTAGAACTACATGTTGCTGGATCGGCAGCTATGTGGTTTTTTTTTTAATAATTTTAATGTATTGATCATATTGTGCTTTCAGATATAAATCATAAACTAAAATAGATCTACATTTCCATTATGATAAAGCATAAATGAAAGTTTATCACTATGTACACTGCAATAAGGATGTGCTTTAAAAAACTACTGAACTTAGAAAAGATTCATTGTCTTAGAGATTAAAGACTATTCATAACACTTTATAATACAAAATGAATTTAAGCAACTGATATAACACTGAAGGATTACAATTCTTGATATATAGAAAATTCATTCTAATCTATGAAAAAATACCAAAACACCAAAAATACCAAAAAAATAAGCCAAGACTATAAGTAGACCACCTCTTTTTCCACAAGTACAAAAGAATAAATGTTCAATGTTAAGAATTTAGAAAATACATATTTGTGCAGAGAAAAAAATTAATAAATTATAATTTAAGAACTACCAAATAGTATTATGAAATATTTCCTAAAATTCATTTTGTGTGTATTAATTAATTAATTGCAGAATTGAAATGCTATTGTTTTTACAATTTTATTTCCATTTTCTATTCATATTATGATCATTTTCTCATATCACTAAACATTTCTTGAAAACATCCTATAGACATACCAAAATAAACACGTCCTATAGAGAATATTTAAGTATTAGAGAATACTTAAGTAGTATTATAAAGCAATATTCAAATGGCTTTCTATCAGACGTATACCTTAGACCAGGTGTCTTCAAACTACGGCCCGCGGGCCACATGTGGGTGTTTTTGCCCATTTGTTTTTTTACTTCAAAATCAAATATGTGCACTGCGCACAGGAATTTGTTCATAGTTTTTTTTAAAACTAGAGTCTGGCCCTCCAACGGTCTGAGGGACGGTGAACTGGCCACTTGTTTAAAAAGTTTGAGGAACCCTGCCTTAGACCATAAGGGATTCCCTGTAGGGAGTAGTGACAAAGACTTTGTCCTCTAAAACACTTACCCGGTCTTTATAGAATCTCGTCAATTTATAACTATTCTTCTCAACTCTTGTCCTAGATTTAATTTTTTCTAAGTAAATGTCACACTACCTATGCTGAATTCTGTTATTAAAAAGTACTGTCTTTGGAGAGTTCCCTCTTTGTTATTCTCCAAAATAAGTATTTCATAAATCAGATATAGACAGTGAATTACCAAGGTTTTCTTAATTAGATAATAAAAAAAAGTCCTGTGGGGTAAGTTCTCACTTCACGTCTCAATAGGTTCGTTCTTAGAAACTGTGACTTTAAGAGAGATGTACTATACAATGAAACCAATTTTAGCATAGGATAATTGATATAAACAAAGATATGCATGACAGGTCAGATACCAGCAAGCCCTGGGTAATCTATTGAAGCTCTCCTCCCCTTCCCTTTCTCTCCAACCTAGTCCACATCTTCAGTTTCTTACAGAAACTATATTTGTTCCTTCCTCACAGTTTTACTTAGGAATTTTACAGATCATTTGCTCTACTCCATTCTAGAGAAGAACCAGACCTTCAAGATTTGTTGTGAGGTTCACTTCCTCCATTAACCCTTCCCTGAACATAGAGCTTTTGTTGTACTTGTTATACGTTTTGATGCTTGCTTGTATTCAAATGATCATTTTTTTAGACTCTTTCTAATTGTCTGATGTATATAAATTCTACCTCTCTTACAAGATCGTAAACTACTAGAAGGCAATTATAAAATACCCCATGTGCAAAACACTGAGATGTAGTCTAGTAGAAACTTAATACATACTTCTTTATCTGAATTTTTCTTTGTAAACCATCAGTGCAAGCTATTGCTGCAAATGCTACTGCAACTGTGAAACGTGACATTATTGATGTGACGAGATGCAGAAATGGAAAGATTTTGAAATAGTTTTATTGACTGAAATGTAAACAGTGTAAACAGTCAAAATGCTTGCAATAAAATTTCTTCATGTCCCTACACTTCAAAGGAGAAGTTACATAAATAAAATAACTAACAAGCAAATCAGTAGTAAGAGTTTATACTTTTGTGCAAGTTCATCACAGGAATTGGATAATTCTTGTCATACCCAACTAAATCAGAGATGAGGGGGCTAGGGGGAAAAGTACTCAGGGTATATAACACTGCTCTAGAAATGTAATTCTCTGCAAGTCCAGCTGCTGAAATTACCTGTTGTAACCTGAGACTAGTTTTATCTATTGCTGTGAGGTAACTTGCTGCAATTCTAGGACTAATTTTGCCCACTGCCATTGCCCACCAATTGGAGCTTGCCAGCTCCTCAACACTCCACTAATACCAGTGAAAGACCACACATAACATTCCTCTTTTTTATAAAACTCCCAACCTTCTTTTTGTTCTCCATACATACCAAAAACCACCTGTTCTGCATGTATGCCCTGAATTGCTATTCTTTCTTCCCAAGTAAAATTTTAACTTTACAGATTCATCTCTACATTTTTATTTTGATTTTGACACTTTTTAAAATTCAGGATATTATGGGGGTACAAATATTTTGGTTACATGAAATGAGTTTGTGAATAATTGATTTTGACACTTTTAATAGCCACCTTCATGGTATAACAGTAAATAATATATATTTAAAAATTAAAATACAAAAATACTTTTCGGAATCATATAGGATTTATTTAATATTAACAAGGTAAAAAGAATAGACTACAAACAATAGGTGTTGGATAATGCCGTAAAAACTATGCCTAGTTTTTAGCAAATCTCCAAATCTGTGATAATTAAATACTATGCAAACTCCTTCTTTCTACTCAATCATGTTTTCAACCATTCATTTATTTCCTGAGCATATCCCATTTTTTCTGTTCCAATTTTGACATTATTTTCCCTCTTAGTTAATGAAAAATATTCAAGAAATAGCCAAGCTGGTTTCATTTTAAGAGAGTAAGAGCCACAAAAATATTGATTCTCAATGCCAGCTAGACATATTTACTAGCTGAGTAATTCTTTTTAGGTCCTAGTGTCATAGTGAACCTAACTTAAATTCTTTCACTAAAACTACTAAGCATTTTCTGCATTACAAATGGTCAAAAACAAGAATCTTAAAACTATAAATGTCTAGAATCCAAAGTATTCACTATATTGTTATGCAGAGAAGGCTACTATCATTATAAAGGATACAACTATTTTAAATACAAATCCTTGCCTACCAGCAAGTAAAAATGCTATTTAAAACTTTGTTTTCCAAGACACAGTAAGGAAAATGAAAAAGTGCAACCTTGTAGTAAGCACTCATGGCAGTATGGGGGGTGGCATTTAATTTATTCATTGTCCTACCATTTGATGATTAAAAACTTTCAAAACTGAGACCAGGTGAGGTAGAGGAGACGAGACCAGACAAAGAAGAAGAGACCAGAGCACACAAATCCAGATAGGTAGAGGAGACGAATCCAGATGAGACAAGACAAGGAAGAGGAGACCAGACTGGACAAGACTGGAGGAGGAAGAGGAGACCAGACTAGATGAGATCAGAGAAGGAAGAGGAGACCAGGCCTGATGAGGAAGAGGAGATGAGACCAGATGAGACCAGACAAGGAAGAGGAGACCAGACCAGACGAGAAAGAAGAGACCAGACTGGAAGAGGAGACAAGACAAGGGAGAGGAGATGAGACCTGAGGAGGAGATGAGACTGTACAAGAAAGTGGAGACCAGACCAGAAAAGCAAGAGAAGACGAGAGTGGAAGAGGAGTCCAGACCAGATGAGTAAGAGAGTGTTAAGTTCTTAATATGCAATACCTCATTCAGGCCTCATGAACCATCCTATATGATAGGTATTGTTCTTTACCTTGTTTACAGATGAGGAAACTAAGGCTTAGAGAAGTTACATAATCTGCGCGAGTTAATACCTTAACTTATGAAACCGAGAATCAAAACCAGGCCTAACTCCAGAGTCTGCTCTTAGTCATCATGCAAGTCGAATACCTTTTTTCTGCTTATATGATTGTTCCCACAGCTGCCTCCAAAGGTGTCCACGGCACCCCCCAGCTCCCTGGGGCTAAGCCACAGCTGCTTTCCTGGTGACTTCCAACCCCAGATTTTATCTTTACTGTGGATGGGGGGGAGGGGGACAGTCCTGGGCTGGAGGGCAGAAATTGGGCTTCTTGTGCTGTTCAGTCTCTGAACACAAGAGGGTGAACTCTCAGCAGGCATCTCTTGCACTAGGCCTCACTTGCCCCACCAGTAACATGGGAATAATAATCCTACTCCTGGTGCCTGCCAAAATTACTCTTTTTTGAGATCATATATGGAAGAAATCTGTATAAAGGATTAGTACTTATTAGACTATGTATGAATCTAGTTCCCAACCAAAGTTCCAGACTTATTTCCCAAAAGTTCCCAGCAAATTTGGAAAATCTCCAAAGGATCCTCATCTCCCTTCCTTTGTTCATGTCTTTCCATGTATCTGAAAGGCCTCCTCATCTTCACCTACCATAATCCTACCTATCCAAAAGGCCTACTTCATAGACTTCCTCCTAGAAAGTGTTTGTGGACAGCTGTCCTTGAAGTGACCCATTTCTCCTACCTAATCTTTTGCTGTAAGCACTTAAGATAGGCATCACTTCTAGCCTTGCCATATAATTACTGATGTGTAGGATATCTCCTCTATGGAGGATATGTGTTGGTTTTTGCTTGCCTAATATCTTCTACTCTTTTTAGTAACAGCAACTTGATTTTCCTCTGGTGAACATATGATTTTCCTCTGGTGAACATCTTTGAATCCATATGATTTATGTGGTGTCAATCCCACTTCTGAATCCAGAGGTAGGCATGTGACATAAGCCTATTCAGAGTTACTATAATGAGTTCAGCAAAGGGCAAGTGACTTAATTAAAAGCATTGAGAATTACTCCTAGGACTTTTGCTAGGACCATTGGCATAAAAAGCTCTATTTTTGCTACAATGGGATGTAAACATGAAGCTGTGAGGGGCTTTCACATTGAAAAAAAAAAACTCCTGAGGATGAAGCCACCCAAGAGCAGGTTATAGAAAGTGACCTAATCTGGAGGATAACATTGTTGGAAACCCTTGGACATTAGATTCAGCTATTCCTGAAACTATTAATAGAAGTAACCTGCCTAGGACAAATAAATTCTGTCCCCTGCTCACATTCTTTTTTTCCTTTTAAGCTAGTTTGTGTTGGGTTTCTATAATGTAGAATTAAAAGATAGGAACATAGCCTCAATTTGTTTATGAATGAATTTTAAGGGGCCAAAGGCCTGGTCTTTTTAACTATACATCTCTTAGCAGGGTACCAGGTAAGACAGAGGGTCCTCGAGGTTTGATGATTGAGTCATTCAATCTCACTTTCTCGGAGCACCTACAATGAGCTGAGCTAAGCACTAGAACCACAAGGAATAATTAGACATAGTCCTTGCCCTAGAGCAGTTCTGAATTTAGTACAAGGAGGAGGTATGAAAATATCTGAGAAAATTTTTGTGGGATTCCAGAGGATTAGAGGTTTGGGGAGATGGGATTTGGGAAACCTTCTCAGAGAAGGTAACATCTGAATCAAATTCTTAAAGAACAAATAGAAGTTCCTAGGAAGAGAATTGGGCATGGAGAAAAGGTGTCCCAGGGATGAGGTATTCCAGGTGGAGAGAACAAGATTATATATTTATAATTATAAAATTAATAACAATAGTAATAAACTTTCAAAACGTACTGGCCTATCTCTAAAAGCCAAAGGTGTTTATCACTATCTTACACCCATGCTTTAATATGCATAGTTCTAATTTTACTTTCCCCCTCCATCCTCCACTCACACCCATAGAAAAGCTCCCTTCCTTTCAATTGGTACTAGCTCCTTGAGAGCAAATTCTTCAGTTTCTTTATTCAAGTCTACCATTCTATGCTTTAACAGCAACATATGCTTGCAAAATGCTACCTGGAAAAAAATATCTAGTTAAATATGTTTATGGTAGATTTAAAAAGTGGGAAACTTGGTAGAAGTTGCTGAAGAAACTATATTGCCCAAGTTAAATATCACTTAAAATACTAATAATATTTACTACATAGATTTTTCTATTTTGTTCATTCATGCCTCTTCAGTGCCTGGCACATCATAAGCACTCAAATATTTGCTGAATGAATGAATAATTTGTTATAATTAACATGTTACACCCTAACACTGTGATTTATATTGAAAACACCATGTACTATCAGTGTTTATTTAATTAAAATTCCATTGGGTAAAAATTTTTACACCTTTTCTTGATCTCAATGAACTTGCTATTATCCATAGTAATAGGATATAGGAATAGTTTTAAGTTATCTTAATTTAAGTCATCTTAAATTAATAAAAAATACCTTTCACATTTTTTAAACTTCCCTCCCCCCATTTATTCTTTAGTTCAGAGTGGCTGATTGACAGTAAAAAACTCAAAAGTCAGTAGTAAAGACTCCACTAGAGAAATATGCAACCCAGAAAAGTAAAGATGATTCAGCTAATCACCATCAGATGAGATTTTTTTAAGTCTTTTAATACAATTCTATTGAAATTATATAGGAAAACTTTTATCTGTTTTATGATGCACCAACTACCAGATGATGTGAAAAAAATGTATTCCAAGTCGGTCATGGTAGCTCTCACCTGTAATCCCTGATACTGGGGAGGCTGAGGCAGGAAGATCTTTTGAGACCAGGAGTTCAAGACCAGCCTGGTCAACAGCAAAGCCCTCATCTCTAAAAATTGTTTTTTAGTTGCCGGGCATGATGGTACAGATACTCTACAGCAGGGCTCCCCAACATATGATGAGTTATATAATGATTTCATTATATATTATAATGTAATAATAATAGAAATAAAGTACACAATAAATATAATGGGCTTGAATCACCCCAAAACATTCCCCCTCTCCCTGGTCTATGGAAAAGTTGTCTTCCATGAAAATGGTCCCTGGTGCCAAAAAGTTCTGTTGCTCTAGAGGCTAAGGTGAGAGGATCACTTGAGCTCGGGAGTTTGAGGTTGCAGTGAGCTATGATCATGCCACTACAATCCAGCCTGGGCAACAGAGCAAGACTCTGTCTTTAAAAAAAATAATAAGAAATAAAAATAAATGTGTTCTTGCACTGGAGAATTCACAGAAGATATGTGTACACAAAGCAGTTAGAAAACAAGACAAAGCAGCATAGACTTATGAAATTGTGAGCTAAAAACTATAAAACTAAGATTTAGTCTTTGGACTTTGCTAACCTAAAGAAAGAAACTGGGCCAAAATTAATAAAAGGTAGACAGTTTATCTGGGCCAAATTTGAGGACTGCAATGTAAGAGACACAGATTCAAGTTATCCTGAATGTAGGCTCTGATTAGCAACAGTTACAAGTGGATTTTTTAAAGGAAAAAAGAAGGGACAATTCTTAAGTTGAACATAAGCTATTGATTGGCTATATATTCTTCTTTGCATCACAAATTCTAGAAACATGAAGAAAATGGGTGGGGGTCACATTGTGCAACTTGTGGCAGCATTTTATGTAATTTATCAGCTAGTCTGGAAACTATAGGGAAGGAAAGAATAAAATGCCTTTAAACAATTGCTCCTGGTCATGGGTGGGGGTGGTTAGATTCTCATAAGGAGTGCATAACCTAGATCCCTTGCATGTACGACTTACAGGATGGTTCACAGTCCTATGAGAATCTAATGCCTTCACTGATCTGACAGGAGGGGGAGCTTATGTGGTGATTCCAGCAATGGGGAGTGGCTGTAAATACAGATGAAGCTTTGCTTGCTCACCTGATGCTCACCTCCTGCCTTGGGGCCTGGTTCCTAGTAGGCCATGGCCAGATTGATACCAGTCCACCATCCAGGGATTAAGGAACCACAGTCTCAAGGGGTATGGGGAGTTTTGCGTCTAAATGTAATGGAAATCAATTAGTTTTAAACAAACGAGTATGTTATTTGATTTATATATTTTTTAAAATAATAAACTGCCACTTAACATGTACTTACTGTTGCTAGACAGTTTGCTAAATGCTTTACAAATGTTATTTAATCATTGATCAACCCTGTAAAGTCAACTTTATTATTCCCATTTTACAGAATAGAAAATAGGTGGAGGGGGATTATGGGACTTGCTCAAATCAGAAAGTGGGTAATTGTTGAGGGAAGTTGCCCAAGTTTTCCACCCCAAATCTGGGGTCACGTTTGTTCTACGCTCCTCAGTGGAGTAGGGGTCCCCAGGACACACACAATACAGTTGAACAGGACAAGTAGGGGCCAGGGGGATTTCATAGAGGTCATAAAAGAGAAATCAGGTGTGCAGCTAGAGTAAAAATATTTTTGAAGCTAAAACTATGGGATATTTTAGTTGTCCTAATAAGTCATTGATTGTGTTTAAATTAATTTTTTGATAAGCTTTTTTACAGATGTCAACAATTGCTACTTCATACTGCTGTTTTCTCCCTGAGGGCAGAATAATTACCTCAAACACCTTCAAATCCTCCACATTCCCTAGCGTAGTGCCTTGTAAAGAATGGGAGCTTTAAAGTACTTCTTATGGCCGGGCATGGTGGCTCACACCTGTAATCCTAGCACTCTGGGAGATCAAGGTGGGCGATTGCTTGAGGTCAGGAGTTCAAAACCAGCCTGAGCAAGAGCGAGACCCCATCTCTACTATAAATAGAAAGAAATTAATTGGCCAACTAATATATATAGAAAAAATTAGCCGGGCATGGTGGCGCGTGCCTGTAGTCCCAGCTACTCGGGAGGCTGAGGCAGCAGGATCCCTTGAGCCCAGGAGTTTGAGGTTGCCGTGAGCTAGGCTGACGCCGTGGCACTCACTCTAGCCTGGGCAACAAAGCAAGACTCTGTCTCAAAAAAAAAAAAAAAAAAAAATCACAAGATGACAAGAAATACTACTTCAGTGCTTCACACCATGGGAAACCTTACACCTAACAATCTACTGTTGCTGGCTGATACTGAGGTTGGCACTTAGAGAAACCAGTTCTCAGTGAGTTCACTTTGAACTTGAAGCTGTACTTTGAAAATCTTGAAAGTGTCTTTAAAAGTATTTCAAAGTCTGGCCCTAGACATTTTTCACTTTATGCATGTTTAGATGTGTTTCCCTATGAAAGTTTGAAACATCAGGTACCCAGTAGGTGTATTAAAGTCTCTGTCTTTTGTTTGCATTAACTAGAAAATTTCACAGACCTATTGTTCATTGGATAAATGTATCTCCTCCCCTGAAAATTTCCTGTTCCTTTCTGAAACTCTCAGTAGGAATTGTAACAGTAACCCCTTTTTGTTAAGTTCTGATCCTTCCTGGTAATTTCTTGTTTCTTTCAGAATAAAATGTAACAGCAACAGCTTTGATGTCTTTATCTTGCTTTATCCTTTCTTCTTTAAGAATCAGTTCTTTTTCATTCTTGACTCTTAGAACTTGCTTTATGTAACATCAGCATGAAAAGAATTAGAATAGAAATGTATATCCCCTATTGGAACTGTGTCTATTTACCTAATATGAAAGATACAGCAGTTTTTCAAAAGCATAGTGGAACAATGCTGTACTCTTTCCAATTTCACGGTAACATCGGAGCCGTGACCAAATCATTTGACAAGAATGAATATTAAATCAGGACATGAGGAAGAAAGATAATATAGACTTTTCGTACTGAGATAAATTAATGACAGATGCATTTTAAAATTAAAACTGATAAATAATTAAAACATGGCTTCAAAGAGGAGACATATATTACCAAAAAATAATTTGAAATAGATTCTCCAAACTTTAAATGAATTATTTCATTTTATCAATGGTAATGATGAATACTTTCTTTTTTCTTTATTTGACAAATAATCATGTATATTTATGAGGTACAATGTGATGTCTTGATCTATGTATACATTATAGAGTCACTCAAGCTAATTAACATATCCATCACATCACTAATTTATCTTTTATGGTGAGAATGTTAATAAACTCCACATATAAGTGAGATCATATAGTATTTGTCCTCCCGTGCCTGGCTTATATTGTTTGACATAATGTCCTCCAATTCCATCCATGTTGTCACAATAGAAGAATTTTCTTCTTTTCTGAAGCTGTATATATACATATACATCACATATATATGTGCATATATACCACATTTTCTTTATCCATTCATCCATTGATAGACACTTAGATTAATGTTAGAACATGGGAATGCAGAGATCTCTTTAACATACCAATTTAAATTCCTTTGGATATATACCCAGAAGTGGGATTTCTGGATCATGTGGTAATATTTTTATTTTTTTAAGGAATCTTCATATTAATTTCCCATGAAGAGTGTACAAGGCTTCCCTTTTCTTTACATACTTACTATAATTTGTCATTTTGATAATACTCATTCTAACAGGTATGAAGTGATATCTCACTGTGGTTTCAATTTGCATTTTCCTTATGATTAAAGATGTTGAGCATTTTTTTTATCTATCTTTTGGTCATTTATCTTTTTTTTTTCTTTTTTGAGAAATGTCTGTTAAGATCCTTTGCCCATTTTTTTATTTGTTTATTTGTTGTCTTGCTATTAAGTTGTTTGAGTTCCTTATATGTTTTGAATATTAGCCCCTTATCAGATGTATGGTTTGCAAATATTATTTTAATCTGTGGGTGGTCTTGTCACTCTTAATTGTTTCCTTTGCTGTGCAGAAGCTTTTTAGTTTGATGCAATCCCATTTGTCCACTTTTGCTTTTGTTGCCCATGTTTTTGGAATCCTATCCAAGAAACCATTGCCCAGACCAATGTTGTGGCACTTTTCTCCTATGTTTTCTTTTAGTAGTTTTATAGTTTCACATCTTATATTTAAATCTCTTATCTATTTTGAGTTGACTTTTGTATATAGCATGAGATAAGGGTCCAGTTTTATTCTCCTACATGTGGATATCGAGTTTTCCCAAAACCATTTATTGAAGAGGCTGTCCTTTCTCTATTGTTTGCTCTTGGCACCTTTTTCAAAAATCAATTGACCATAAATACTTGAACTGATTTCTAGGCTTTCTATCCTGTTCCATTTGTTTGTTTATTTTTATGCCATGACTATTCTGTTTTGATTACAACAGTTTTACAATATATTTTGAAATGAGGGAATGTGATGCTTCCAGCTTTGTTTCTTTTGCTCAAATTGCTTTGTCTATTTCAGATTTTATACAAATTTTAGGGTTGTTTTTTATATTTCTGTGAAAAATGACATTGAAATTTTCACAAGAATTACATTCAATCTATAGATTGCTTTGGGTAATATGTACATTTTAACAGCATTAACTCTTTCAATCCATGAATGTATCTTTTTCATTTATTTGTGTCTTCTTTAATTTCTTTCATCTATGATTTATAGTTTTCAGTGTAGTTTTACATCTTTGGTTAAATTTACTAATAATTTTATTTTTTATGCTATTATAAGTAAGATTGTTTCTTAAATTTTTTTTCAGACAGTTGTCAGTGTACAGAAACACTATTTATTTTTACATATTGATTTTGAAACCTGCAAGTTTACTACATTTGTTTATCAGGTCTAATAGATTTTAGATAGATTCTTTAGGGTTTTCTATACGTAAGATCATAAATTAGGCATATTTTCATGTTACCTATAAATTTTTTGTTATCTTTGTTCTCCAACCTCTATCAATCAACCAATATATATGGAATATCTATTCTGGGTCCAGAACTATGCTAGGCAAAATTATCTATAACACAGAACCTTCCTTCAAAATATATCTTGTTGTTGAGACAAGAGTAACAAAGTAGAAGCAGTAAGAAAAAATATGAAAGGCTAGATCATGTGCCCTGATAAAAAGCATAAAAGGATTTCTAAGTTAGGAGATAGTCACATGAAATAGAAGAGTTTGGGATAGAATTATAGAAGAAAAATCATTTAATCTAAATATTTAAATATAGAGAGAGTTAAATCCACAATTTATCTTCTCACCAAAGCCATATGGAATCTGGCTCCCTTCTACCCCTCAGTCCTCATCTCCTGCCTCTCACCAGCCACTACTGCCAGTTCTCTCACCAGCCACTACTGCCTTCTTGCTATTCCTTGGTACATTTATACTCATGACTCAGGTTTGTGTAATTTGAAAAGTTCAAGAAATGCATGTGAACTCTACGTGAAAACCATTGCTCTAAATATCGTTTTATTGCTGTCTATAGAAACCCTGGATCATAGCCATAGCAATGAATTAAGTTTGAAAACTCTATGCCAACTTCATAATTAACATGCAAAATAAGGGCAAAAAAATGTTTCATAGAGACTAAATGAGATAGTACAGAAAGGTCCAGTCTTTTAGATCACTGGCTTTCAGAAGGATCATATTGGTACATTTTCAAATATACCTGCCTCATATAAAAATGTTTGGATTCAGAAAATCTGAAGTAACTAAAGCAGCACAGCAAACAAAATTAAATATTTGTGGAGTTTGACAGCATAGGTTCCCCTGACATATTTCTACCTATCTATCTTATCTATAATATCTTTTGGTTTTTAAACAGGCTGAGCCATGACAGCCTGAAAAAATGACTTGGGCTTACATACTCACACTAACAGAGTATAATAGATGAAGGTACTTCCTCAAAGAGGTTCGCAAATTGGGCATTGTGAGATTTTAAATGTTCTTTAGATTTTAAAGACAAATTCAACAAGATATTAGAAATGTCTAATATCACATTTGACTTAGGTTTTAGAAAATATATTATTGTTGCTCATTTTTTATTCTTCACCTGATAAAATCTACCTCATTCTTGAAGACTCAGCTCAAAAATGAGATTCTCTGTCAAATCTTGTCTAGCCCCAGCAATTCTACTTTTTGAATTTATCAGAGGGAAAAAATTGTGTAGAGATGTACAAGGATGTTCATCACAGCATCGTCTATAATATTAAAAGAAAGGTGTTACCTGAGTCAAATAGAAGTGTAACATTAAATAAATTATGACTTATCCATTCATAACTATGGCACAGTCAGCAAAATGATTAATAGCTATTAGAAAAATAGCTATCAAATAATAAAATAATCAAAAAATATAATAATCAAATAAATATTAAATAATCAAATAAATATAAATAATCAAAAACATTGGTAAGTAAAAAAATAGGTAACATGATTCAATTTTTAATATATATGTATATAAATGGGAGTATAGAAGAAGTAATGTTTTCCAACACTGAACCAAATTGAAATGTTAATAATGATTACTTCTGAGTGATGGGGATATATATGATTTATAAGAGTTGTTATTCATTTTCTAATTTTTCTGTAGTAGCAATTGTTTGTATTATTTGTGTTATTTCAGAAAGGGACCCCAAAAAAGTACTATCACGAATCCCTAGGTTATCATATTTCCTCACTTTGGTTTTCCTTCTAAGTAGCACAGAATCAAATTTAAAATCTGTCACTATCAAACATACAAGATCCTATGGCATATATTTTGTGTACTAAGCTTACACCTGGTTTTATATTATCTTTATATTATATTTAGTCTTTGCCCTGATTCCTTTACTCATTTTTATCTTTTTTATGCTTTTATAAATGCCATGGTTGTAAATATCATAACACTTCACCAGCAGTGTGGTTTAGGGAAGGCTAGGTACCACTCAGACAGGGTCCCACTAGGTCAGCATTTATCTTGGTGAATCAAAGTGTGCCTGAGAAATATTTTGAACTGAATGAAAAGGAAGACATATCAAAATCTATATATGCAACTAAGGCTGTGTTTAGAGAAGAATTCTATATTTATATAGCTATAAATAAAGGGAGACAATAAAGGTCTAAAATCTATCATCTAATCTACTTTAAAAATATTTTAAAGAGCAAATTAAACTCAAACTAAGTAGGCAGGAATAATACAAGAAATTAATTAAATATGAAATTAAAAATAGAGAAAAAACAATATATTCCAAGGCTTTCTAAAAAATAGATATTATAAAACTCTAGCTAGAATGATATGAACAAAAAAAGAAGACACAAATTATCAATGTCAAAAATGAAGGAGAATAACACATCATTACAGAACCTACATACCACTAAAAGATAAAGTAATAGAGATAAAGTTCTGAAAAAGGGGAAGGGAATGTTTTATGAGTTGTGTCTTTAAAATCCCCCACCCTTTCTGGGAATTAAAACCTATATTCCTGCCCAAGACCAGTAATCAAAAAGGCCAAAAAATGTCCTTTTCTGTTTGTTTTCCAATATCTTAAGCCACAGGAGATGGCTCAACAGAATTGGCTGGACAAGGATCATAAAGTCACTAGAGATAGGGTTGACCGAAATCACCAATTATAGTTAAACAACAATAGCCTGAATTGACATTTGACACTGGTCACGTAGACCTGAACCCAACCACTGAAACCCCCCCTTTTAAAAAGTCCTGTTTTTCTGCTTAAAGCCAGGATGACTTTCTTTGAGATGCTAGTCCACTATCCTCCTCATTTGCTGGCAAATTAATAAACTTCTCTTTCTTTTTCTTCAAACCACTTTTCCTCATTCTTTGTTCTCACTGATTTGTGATTTGGCCTCAGGGACAAGTACCAAACATTCAGTAACAATAAGGGGACATTATTAACAACTTTGTGCTAATAAATTCAACAACTTAGATAAAATAGCCATTACTAAAGATGCTGCCAATATTAAAAGAATAAAACAAATTTATGAGTAACCTCATGGCAATACATTCAAAAACCTCAATGAAATGAAAAAATTTCCTAAAAGGCATAAATTGCCAAAACAAATTCAAGGGGAAAAGGAAACATCTGAATGGCTCTTATGTATTAAAAAAATAGATTTCAAATTTGAAAACCTACCTCAAAAGCAACGATAGGCCCAGATGATTTACCTGCTGAATTCTAGCAAGCATTTAAATAAAAATAATACAATACTATTATAACTTTATCAGAATAAACAGGGAAAATATTTCCAAATAATTTTATGAATCCAATATTATCTTGAAACCAAAACCGACCAATGACATTTCAATATAAGAAAATTATAGAGCACTCATTCAATACAAATGCAAAAGTTTTCAACAAAATTTTAATAAATCTAATCTAACAATATGTGAAAAGGATACATCATCACAACTGGGGTTTATCACAAGAAGGCAAGGCTGGCTCTATATCTGAAATTCAATATATATTAGGTTATTAAGTGTAGAATGTCTGATTTGTTTAAGTACTAAGTTTGACAGTTGATATCTCTGACATTTCACATTGATACTTTTCAGGTTTGTTTTTCTTTTGTTTTATAATTGTGAAGTTACATCCTCATTCTTTCAAATGCATGTTTTGTCTTATGATTATCTTTCAAAAAATTTTTAAGGGCAATTTTTGTGAAACCATAGATAGGTCAAAACTCTGTGTTATTTTAGAATATGGATTCTGTCATGGAACCAATGCAGTGCAGACAGCTTGAAGTATCAACAAAGTGTTTGAGAAGGATGTGACTAAAGAACACACTTTGAGAAGTTCTGTTCTGGTGATTTCAATCTTGAAAATGAGCCATGTGGGTGACCTGAGACCAAGGTGAATAATGATGAGCTTAAAACCGTAGTGGAAGCAAATCCATCTCAACCTCTGTGTGAATTAGCGGCAAGGTTTTACATAACTATTCCAACAATATTGGATCATTTGAAACAAATCAGCAAGGTAAAGAAGGTAAAGATAGACAGGTACTGCGAGAATTAAATGAGCATCAGAAGAGAAGCTGTCTTGAAGCTTGCCTTTCTTTGCTGTCATTACATAAAGGCAAACCATTTCTACACTGTATGGTTACATGGGATGAAAAATTGATTCTTTTTGATAATTTCAAGTGTTTGGCACAATGGTTAGATTAAGAGGAAGTGCCAAAACACAGTCCAAAACTGAATATTCATCAAAAAAAGCTAATAGTGTCTGTTTGGTGATCCAGCGCTGGGATTATCCACTACAGCTTCATTCATAAAACCTGGTCAATGGATTACAGTGGATGTCTTCTACAACCAATTGGACAAAATGATGTGGATACTTGCAATTAAGCAACCAAGATTGGTCAATAGAGACAGGCCAATTCTCTTGTAACACCACATGCTGCAAAAAATAACACTGCTCCAACTACAGAAGCTGGACTTGGAAACTCTCTGTCATCCACCATATTCCCCAGACCTTGAACCAACTACCACTCTTCCAGGCTTTGGACCACTGTTTGCAAGGAAAAATATTCAATTCTCAACAAGCTGTGGAAAATGCCTTTTGCAATTTCATCACTACTCGCTTTTCAGGCTTCTTTGCTGCTGACATAAACAAGCTACCATTAAGACATCAAAACTGTGTCAATAGTTTAGGTACATATTTTTATTAATTGTACTGCATTTTGTTTGAGATATAATAAACTAAACTTTGCTTTGAATTTGGACATTTCATATTTAATGTCCTATTAATAATAATTAACTCTATCAACACACTAAAGGAGAACCACAAATTCATCTAATAAATACATGAAAAATCCAATAATTAATCATCATAAAAATGCTAGCAAACTAGTAATAAATGGAAACTTTCTTAACCTGATAAACAGCATTACAAGAAAACCTATAGTTAACATTATACTTAATAGGAAATATTAAATTATTTTCCCTTAAAAGTGGGAACAAAGCAAGGATGTCTACTCTCTTCACTCCTATTTATTTTTGCACTCAAAGTACTAACCAGTGTAATTAAGTAAGATAAAGAAATATAAGGTAAACTAGTTGGAAGAGAAGAGGTAAAGTTCTCTTTATTTCCAGACAAAATAATGGTACATATAGAAAGTCCCATGGAAAAAAAGTTAGTAGAATTAATAAGAGTGTTTGTCAAGGTCACAGGAAATAAGGTGATCTTAAGAAATGAAAGAGAAATGAAACATATCCATAAAGACTTGTACATAAATGTTCTTAGCTGATTTATTTATAACCAAAAATTGAAAACAAATTTCCATCAACACTTGAATAAACAAAATGCAGTATATCCACACATTAACATATAACTCAATAATAAGTAAAATAAACTAAGAAAATATTCAACAATATTATGTAGATCAAAAAACTCCAGGCACAAAAGCACACATATAGTATAATTCAATTTTTATTAAACTTTACAGAAGAAAAATCAAATCTCTTTTGGCAGAAAGCTGATCAGGGTTTACCTGGGACTTGAGTGGAGATTAAGAAGATACATATAGGGAGAGGTCACATGTAGGTAACTTGGTCAACAGACTCAGCTGAGCACAGACTACACCTCATTCTATAGGTGCAAGATACGTGAGTAAAGAAGTTTCCAAGAGAATTTCAGTTACCAACCATTTTACTATCCCCAGATGAGACCACAGACACCCTCTAGAAGAAATAAGCCAATTTGATTATAAATGTTGACATCTTGACATACAGAATTTCTAAGTAAAATAAAATGGTTGTTGATTTATGCCAACAAATGTGGGATAATCTGTTACACAGCAATAGTTAAACAGAATAAAGACACCTGAGCACATCATGTACAACTACTGAAAATATAACAAGAGAAAATCTTATTCCTTTTTTTTAATGTCCAACCTGAACAGTGAGAAAGAGAAAATCTTAAAAGCAGCCAGAGGGGGAAAAAAACACATTATATTCAAAACAATAGCAAGCAAAAGGCTTGCTAATGACTTATCAATAGAAATTATGAAAATTATAAGATAATATAATGTCTTTAAATTGCTGAAAGACATTGCCAACACAGAATTCTATATATTCTAGAATGAAAGTAAAATAAGAACATTATGGACAAATAGAGAATTCATAATCAGCTCCATTAAGAGAAATACAAGAATAAGAAAATTTATAGAGACAGAAAGTATATTAGTAGTTACCTAGAGCTGGGAGTGGGAAAACACTGAATTGTACATTTTAAATGGCTGAACTTTATGGTATGAAAGTTATTTATCAACAAAGCTGGTTAAAAACAAAAAATAGAAAAGAAAAATAAATACTGAAGGCAGAAAAAATTATCAGATCAAAGTTCAAAGATGCATAGAGAAATAAAAACCAACAGAGTAAATATATAGGTAAATCTAAATGAATATTTACTCTATAACATATTAATAATAATGTCTTTTAATTTTCTATTAACTATAAAGATAATTACAATAAGTGAGAAGAGTAGATTATATGTTGGGAGAAAAGGAAATAGAGAAGAATGTTCTACGTTTTTGCATTGTCTGGGGAGAGGAAAAAACCACCAATTAAAAAAAGACTTTTATTAGTCAAAGATGCATTACTACATCAGATATATGTGTGATATATCAGATATACTGTGTCTCTCTGTTATGTCTGATATATCACATATGTGATGAAGAATTTGTATCCAGAATATATAAAGAATTCTTACAACTCAAAAATAGGAAAAACAACCAAGTTTTAAACTGTGCCAAAGATTAACTAGGTATTCCTCCAAAAAAGGACATAAATGGCTGATAATTGTATTAAAAGATGCTCAACATCATTAGTCATTAGAGAAATGTAAATTAAAATCACAATGAGATAGCATTTCACAATCACTAGAATGGCTATAATTGAAAAGACAGTCCCAAATGTTAACAAGGATGCAGAGAAATGGGATCCCTTGAGAAGTGCAGGTAGGAATGTAAAATAATACAGGCACTTTAGAAAATGGTATAGCAGTATTGGATAGAGTTAAAAATACACTTACAGCATGCCCCATTCCACTCCCAGAATCTGTCCCTGAAAATTAAAATATATATCCACTCAAAAACAGGAATGTAAATATTCATAGCAGCATTATTCTTAATAGCTAATAACTAGACACAATCTAAATGTCTATGAATTGATGAAAGGTAAACAAAATATAGTATATCTATACAATGAATTACTATTCAGCAATAAAATGGAGTGAACTACCAATACATGCTACAACAAGGATTAACTTCAAGAATATCATGCTAAGTGAAGAAAATCAAGCATAAATACTACATATTGATTCCATTTACATGAACGGTCCATAAAAGGAAAATTTACAGAGACATAAAGCAGAACAATATTCTACCAGAAATCACCTGCATGAGAGTATTTTCAGGGGTGACCAAAATACTCTACAACTGAGTTGTGGTAAAAAGAATGTCTAGAACTCTTTAAGTTATCTCAATTCATTGATTTGTATGCTTATAATGGATGAATTTTAGGCTATAAAAATTATACCTCAATAAAACTGTTAAGAATATTAAGGGAACAAAATGCTTAAAAATAAAATTTTAGGACAGAAAATATATCAGGACAATACTATTGTACAAAAAAAATAGGTCATAAATCTATATCACAGTATTCATTCAAATTAATATAGTACATGTACACTGATGAAAATTTTTCTAATATTTTTACAAAATATTATTAAATATTTTAAGTTGTTCATTCAAGCACTATTTTAGAGTATATATTAACTGACGTTACTCCTAAAATATTGGTACTAGTTTCCAAAAATAATTTCCCCAATTTTATTCATATTTTCCTTTATCATAGTTTTTTTTAATTCATCTTCACAAAGTCTAATGGTAAAGAAAGAGTTTTAGAAAAGGAAAACTAAAGCTCAGAGAAGTGGAACAAACTTTCCAAACATGACTCTGGCAGATTTCTTAATTAAGTTTATCGAACCCAATGTCTCTTAGGCACAGTGCCTTCCCACTACTGAATCATAATAGATATATTTTCATTTTGGATACAAAATATAAAATGCAAACATTTGTTTTTTATCCTCTCTTGATTGGTGAAAAACAAACAGAGTATACCTATACATCACTGTCTGTATCAAGAGAAAATTAAATCATACTATATTTTGATAGCCATGTTATCCTTAGTTTTTCTGGGGTGGGGGGGTGTGTGTTGATTTATTTTTAGTTTACAGCTATCCACTTTTTGATGATATAGTAAAGCAATTAGAGACATAGCCAAATGTACTCTGGTCCAGGACTATAAACAGAAGATGACTCCAAGGGGAGCCAACCTGCCTAAGATAACTATTCAGTAGGGCAGCATTATCTGTCAAGTCATAATTACAAATGTCTTTATAGTCCTGTTTGAGACTTTGTCAACTCTCATAAGCAGTCTCAAAAGTTATCCGTGGGATCTGAACAAAGCAGCAGAGGAAACAATATGAACACTTTATGATCGCTGCTTTCCTCCAGAATGCATAATCAAAGTTTAGCTTCCCACTCCCCGATTCAGATAAAAGATAGACAGGAAGAAAGATCGACCACTGAGAGGAATAGCTGCATACATGTTAAATAAATTAAGAATCCATGGATTTTTCAGGGAAGGTATTTTAGTTTATATATTCTATATCAAAAAATCTAGCATACCTTGCTGATATCCTAGTAAGATAATACTAGAGAGAATACACTGGAGGGAGGGAAAAAGAGAAAGGTAAATAATAGAGAAGAAAAGAGATCATGTAACTTCTAAGCTATTATCTCTTTTGGACTTGATATATCAAGACCAGATAATAATGTATCTTCTTGCACAGAATAAACTCCTTAACAAAAAGGAGAACAAGAGTAGCAGATAGCTTATATTAATAATCATTAGCTGCAATAAATACTTGAATCACTATCATTTTTGGTGGGGGTTTTTTCCTTCATGAAAGACATGCAATAGTAATATGCAGGCCGGGCGCGGTGGCTCAAGCCTGTAATCCTAGCTCTCTGGGAGGCGGAGGCGGGCGGATCGTTTGAGCTCAGGAATTCGAGATCAGCCTGAGCAAGAGCGAGACCCCATCTCTACTATAAATAGAAAGAAATTAAATGGCCAACTAATATATATAGAAAAAATTAGCCGGGCATGGTGGCACATGCCTGTAGTCCCAGCTACTTGGGAGGCTGAGGCAGCAGGATTGCTTGAGCCCAGGAGTTTGAGGTTGCTGTAAGCTAGGCTGACGCCACGGCACTCACTCTAGCCTGGGCAACAAAGTGAGACTTTGTCTCAAAAAAAAAAAAACATAGTAATATGCACTTGTATACAGTAAAATGTTACAGAATTGGGGAAAAAGTCTCAAAGGATTAAAATTACATGAACTTATCCTAAAAAATAGAGAAAAGTAAGCTATGACTGGATATACAAAGGTAATAAATACTCGGGGGAAAGAGATAAGTTTTCATTTCATCATATATTACTCTGGTACAAATATATGCATTGACCTGCATCACTATGAACTAGGATGAAAAAAATGAACTGGTAACCCCCACCTGACAGGTCAGGCAGGCATCCTGGATGAGTAAACACCAAGAAAGGAAGCCTGAGTAAAAACATTACCTATCAGTAAGCCTATATAATTCATATTTCACAAAAAGTCTCTGAATATCATACACAGAAAATGCTTTAGGTGAAGGCTTTACTTAGTAAATGATACTTAGAAACATTGGATAACTTATGGGAACAACTTTTCCCTCCTTCACTGAAATAATAAAAATCATATCAGGGAGCTATGGGAGGTTAAGCAGCGATTGCATCAAAAAAATATTCTGTGGGCCAGCAGAATTCACAGAGCTCCAGAAAGGGATAGTCCAGATTTCAAAATAAAGGAGACGAGAAAAACTACCAATGTTACATTTTCTCAGAGTAGTGGGCCTTTCTTAAACTATTTAGGCAAATCAAAAGAGGACTATAAATCTCTTATACAGAAAGGCTTAGATTAAAAGAAATAACAATTTGTCCCAAGAGATACTGTTGCCTTAATGGAACAAAAGTTCATTACTAACATTTTTATTTTTCATTAAGGTATAATTTATAAATAATATGTATATGTTTATGGTATCTAACATGATATTTTGATATATGTATACATTGTGAGATGATTAAATCAAGCTAATTAATATATCCATCACCTCACATAGTTATTATTTTTATATGGCAAGAATATTTAAAGTCTATTCTTTTGGCCATTTGCAAGTATACATTATTATTAATTATAATCACCATACTGTACAATAGATTTTCAGTTATTCATTCTGTCTAACTGAAGCTTTGTACCCTTTGACCACCATCTCCCTATTCCATGCCCTCGCTCAACATTAGTAACCTTATTAACATCTTGGCCAGTGTGAGACAAACTAAAAGAATTTTAGAGTCTGTATGTCATACTAGCAAAAATTCTTTCATTTTGATTTTTGCAGATACCATTTGATCAGTTTGGACAGTCATAATTTCTAGACAAGGAAAAGAATGTCCACCTAGGCATTTCTAAAATTACAGCAGCTTCAACATGGGTTTTATTATATTCACTTCCCTATCCACCTCAAATTCTTCCCCAAACCACCCAAAGCTGTAATTGCCTAGTACAATTCCACTATTGGTGATCAAGGCCAAGTGCCTAATAGTTTTCATTCCAGGACATCTTCTTATCAACAGCTTTATATACACAGAAAACACCAACCGAAATCCACGTACCTAAGATTCAAGCACAAACGTGAATAACAATTATCTTAAACAGAATTCATCAACTCTCCCTACAATCAGGGCCCTTTCCCAACCTTCCAATTACCATCAACAGCACACTTCCCTCTCCTCCCAGCTTGATTGCCCTTCGTAGTTAATCAAACACCTGCCTATTCCTCCTCTGAAAGAAATTGTGGTCTGTGACTGACCTGCATCAGAATCATCTCGAGTGCTTGTTAAAATACATATTGCTGTGCCCTGCTCCAGACCTACTGAATCTGAACATCCAGCAGAAGATCCCCAGAGTCTGCATTTTAGCTCACTCCCATCAGTGATTTTTCTGTACCTCAGAGTTTCAAAGTCATCCATCTGCATCTGGCTTTTCAAATACTCCTGCTGCCTCTCTAGCCTAGGTTCTCATCACTACACATCAAGAAGCTGGTAATAATCTGACAGTTTATCTCTTTCCCTCTAGTGCCTTCTCCAGTCCACCCTGTACACCACTGTGTAAAGATCTCAACACCTGTTCATTACAAATCCTTTCTGCTCAAAATGTTGAGTTAGGTTGGGTTTTTTAAAATCATATTTCAGGACAAATCCAAATTTCCCAGCTGAGTATTTAAGGCCTTCTATGAAAGGACTCCAGTGTACCCGGGTCACTAATATTTCTCATAGTTTCTCCCTCGGGTCCCTCTTATCAGTTCAGATCAGGACTAGACGCCAACCTTTTCTTACACATCCTCCTCTTTCCCATCTCCATACCATCCATCTTTCTGATCATCTGCTCTAAGCCTTTCCCTAGTTTTCCAAAATATTAAACTTCTTCTAAGAAAGAAATTCAGAATCTCTTCTTAAACAGGGTAGGAAATACCACTGAAATGTCATGAGTAGACACTCAAAAAGTCCTAGTAGTACCACTTACTACTAAGTGATTTGGAGCAAATTTATCTAATAAATGTGAAATAATACAGGCAGATGCCTGATGCATTACAGGAATTCAATAAAGACTAATTTCCTCTTCGTTCTATCTTTTATTATGTAGTGTGGTAGTTATGGTCTTTGACAGCATACTATCTTTCTTTGTAACTTGTTTCTGCTGGCAGTGGGCTCTAATTTTCATGGGAACCCCATGTGGTCCTTCTGGGGCTAACTTCTCTTTATTATCACTACCACTGGGGTGGCCACATGACACAGGCTCAACAAATTAGAGTACTCCATCCAGCTAGATCCACCCCCAACAAACACATACATACACACCAAGCTGAAGCAATTGGTTCAGGGTGGGCATTTCCATCAAGTCAATCAGATCCATCTCTAGAAAGTTTGCTGAACTCTGAAGAAGTGAACACTAGTCACTGGGATTGCTGGCTGTGCCTTTGAGGTAAACCTAGAGATGCCAGTGGCCAGCTTTGCTACTATGGTAGGAAATTTGCCCACAAATTTGATCAACTAAAAGGAAAATAAGACTCAGGTGGGGAAAGGTAATGTCCTCATAGCATCATTTTCTACCCTTGAATCCATCATGTATGAGAGCTAACTGAAAGCTTTTTATTTATAGGAGATACTAAATTTAGTTAGGGTTAAAATAGTTTCCACTGGTTTTCTGTTAGTTCATACAAGAGAGCCCTGACTTATACAGAAATACCAGGAAGTGGGGTGATATAAGTAACAGAATTTAAACGTGGAAGGGATTGATCAATGCAGATAAAGACATATCATCAACACAGATGAGGGAAGTGAAAGCAGTACCTAGAGGAGACATTGACTCACCTCCCTTTACTTTGAGAATGAGTGCATTATTGGTTGTCTAATACTTCCATTGTCAGGCAGTGGCATTTTTAAATAATCCATATGAGAAGAGAGCTGCTTGTTAAGCAGCCAAATAATGGATGATAGTGGACTGTGATAACCATAGCTTTTGTCCTTTCATAATACTTTTTTCTCATTCTCTTCTTGTTATACAGTCTTTTTCATGAAAAATCTATGTGATGACCCTTTACTTTGCATCCCCAGTTTCCACAAGGATTAGTACATGATCAAGGTGGGCCAGGGCCCCTGATACCTAATAACAAGGATGTTCAGAGGCAACACATAACCTAGGCCAGACAAGTCACAACTTTCCTTGGGACTTTAGTTGAAAGTAACAGCAAAGAGACATATTCTTTTAATTGGAACTGCTAATTAGGATTGTGAGTATATAACTTCCCTCTAATATCCACCATTCAGGAAGATACTGCCTGAGATTAAAGCTAAAACAGAAGAAGAGATGATAGACTAGGAGAAAACAAGTGGCCTAATGGTATCCATTAGGTGAAAAGGTAGCTCTATTCCCTATACTTCTCAGATATGTGGACCAATAACTTCATTTTTCTTAAACTAATTAGGCTGAGTCCTGAGTGTTTACATGTCACCTCACAAATATCGTCTAGTTTTCTCATGCATGTATTCCTTGTATTTATTTATTTAATTTATTTTTAGAGACAGGGTCTCTCCCCATCGCCAAGGCTGGAGTGGAGTGGCACAATCATGGCTCACTGTAGCCTTGAACTCCTGGGCTCAAGTTATCTTCCTGCCTCAGCCTCTCCAGCTACTGGGACTATAGCCATGAGCCACCATGTCCAGCTATTCCTTCTAGCTAAATAGTAACTCTGTGAGGAAAACAGTGTGTCACTGATTTTTTTTTTATTATTCATGTAGTTCCAAATAAAACATTAGAACTCATTAAATGGAAGTTTGGGGAGAAAGTGAATAAATTAATTTATAAGTATAATAGAAATTCAGATCATCTTTTTTTTCTGTTTTATGACCGTATTTAATTACTTTTCTTCAAAAGTACTTAAGGATACATCATTTCAGGTAAAATATCATACAAAGAATTAATTGGCTTCCAATCCCTTAGAATCTTTTCAGAGGTTTTTAGCTTTTATGTTAAAAGCCCATTTCAAATATTACAATTCTTGACACATGTGAGGGTTTCAAACTCACTAAACAACTAAACCATCCAGCAGTAATTACAGCACAATCATAAGTGTCACATGACAACCTTTTTTAGTGTCTTTAAAAGCATGTATCCTGACAGAAGTATTTATAGTTCACCCTCATTCCTGTATCATGATTTGTGAAGCATTTACTATTATCACTCCTCTCTTACATACTCTTAGTTTAATAATTATTATTAACATCAAAAAGGTCCAATACTGAATATTAGTGAACTTATTGGGGGCACTGAATGGTAGCTGCAATTGTTATTTTTGTAAATCATCTTGACTCAGTTAAAGGATAGCCAGATCAGTGGTAAAACATTTCTGGATCTGTCTGTAAGGGAGTTTCTTGAAGAGATTAGCATTTGAATCAGTAGACTGAGTTAAAAAGAATCACCTTCATCAATGTGTGTGGGCATTATCCAATTTTTTATAGGACCAAATAGAACAAAAAGGTGAAGGAAGGTCACCTTAGTTCCCTTTGTGCTGCTATAACAGAATACCTCAGATTGGGTAATTTATAAAGAACAGAAATTTATTGGCTCATGCTTCTGGAGGCTGGGAAGTACAAGATTGAGGGGCCAACATCTGGTAAAGGACCTCTTGCTGTGTCATCCCATGGCAGGGGCAGAAGGGTAAGAGACTAAATAAGAGAGAAAGAAAAGGAGGCCAAACTTGTTATTTTATAAGAAACCTACTCCCTAGATAAAAAACATTAATAGATTAATGAGGGCAGAACCCTTAAATGTCCCACTTCTTAATATTGTTACAATGGCAATTAAATTTCAACATGAGTTGGGAGAGGACAAACATTCAAATTATAGGAAAGGGCAAATTCATTCTCTCCTCTGGAGATTTGACATTCATCTTCTCCTGCCCTCAGACATTGGAGCTCTTCTGGTTCTCGGACCTTTAGAATTTAAGATTGCAGAGGGCATATTGTGGGACTTCTCGGCCTCCATAATCTCAAGAGCCATTTCCCTTAATAAACCCCTTTTTCTCTTTCTCTCTCTCTTTCTCTTCTCTCTCTCTCTCTCTTGATACTGTTTCTTTGGAGAACCCTAACGCAGGGTTCTGCCTTCATTACTGAATCACTTCCCAAAAGCTCCACCTCTTCATACCATCACCATCGTAGGGGTTAAGATTTCAGCATAAGAATTTGGGGGTGACACAAACATTCAGGATATAGCAGTATAACCAATTTCCTTTCTCTCATATTTTAAAAGGTGATTCTGACTTCCTGAATTTTGAGATTTTTCTCTCAAAACTCTGCTACTTTGCTTTATATCTTAGAATACATTGTACAGTAAAATATTTGCTTTCTTTAAATAAATGTATTAGTTATTTACCTTCCCTATTCTCTAATAAAATAAAAAATACCCCATCTTGAGGTGAAGCATTTGGACAGAGCTTTGTATTAGGGAACTTACTGAGAACAACAAAGCTATACAGTCTGTGCCCAAAAATCTTTAGAGATTTTTTTTTACTCAGTTCAATTCATTAAACATTTACTCAACATTTTGTGACAGATTCAGACTGTTGCCCATAAATCACCTATGCTTTTGAAGAAGAAGCATGTAATTTTTAGTAGTATAATAGTGTGAGATGTTAGTACTTGAAGATTAGAAGTAAAAAGAACGAAAGCTAATAGGCTGCTAGAGAAATGACTAAAGGAAAAGGAGAAAAAGGAAAAGCTTAGCCAGTCAATTCTTATTTCTATGGAATTTTCCTTAAAATTCCAGCATTGTCTTTGCTTGCTGGATTACATTGCCTTGGCATTTTGATATTCTACCCAGATCATATACCTGGTCCTACTATAGCAAACAAAATAGTTCTTCTGACATAACAAGGCAGATAAAAAATGTGATGAAACAGGAAAGACAGACACAAAGATGTGAAATACAAATGCCAGTGGCCCAAAGGTTTACAAATTGCTTCCCAGAGTCTGCATCACAGCAATTTGCACTCACTTTGAAGGTTTCTCAAGGGCAAAGAATGTTTTCCTCTCCTAGCAAACAATTTCACTTGCAGAAGGAATAAGGTATATTGTGTACATCCAAACACCAAAGCTAATAAAGCAAACCTGATAAAAGGAGATTTGAAATTGAATCTGTTCCAAATGATCTTGTTCTCTTCACTGGGGAAGAAGCACTTAGTTTATTGGTCACACACTAGCAGACTATGCATACAGAACTTAGTAAACAAAAGATGGTTTTAAATGAAAATCAAAAATCTGAGATTCAAAGAGAAGCATCGATAAAAGTATTAGACGCTTTTCTTATTCCTTTAACATTATTTTGGAAAATGTTTGACTTACCCCTGCCCTTTCAAATTTTAAAAGACCATTTCTATAAAGAAGGATAATAAAGACACCTGCCAGTTAGTGCCACGGAAGCACCGTAAGGCGTTTATTGAAAGACAATTGTAAAATGAATGTTACTGTTATTTGGGCAATGGCCCATGTCACTCTCTGACATTATCCATACAGAACTGTCTCATAAAGATAGCCAAGTTGAAGCAGACTGTGTCCCACTTCAACAAACATTGAAAATAAAAGTTGTTCCAAGTTTAACTTACGCTTAGACACAAAGCTATGGCAAAGTGAAAATTGTCATTAGTAGAAATATCACATGCTATACATATATTCCTGTCATAAAACTCTTACTAGCAAAACAGAATACAACAGAAAAATCTAAAATTAGACAAATTTTACACAAGGCTACAGAGTATAGATTCTGAATTATTTTTATTTTAGATATCATATATTAGGATACTATCCAATAAAATATTTTCTTCTTCATTTGAACTAATAATACACACACAGAAACATGCTTATCATGTGCTTACTACTTTTTGCTACAAAGGAGTTGATAATGGCATTTTTCTTGAAAAGAGAACATAATGATAAGCTGTGGTATAATATTACCTGCTACAAATGGCCAATAATTATAAGAAAATATTTTCTGATTCACTATTAATCAATTAAATATTATACAAACTAAAACATACCACCATTCAAGATTCAAATCCTAGTTTTGCCTTTTCTTCCTATGCATTCCTTCAAGTTTACAGTTGCCATAATTTTCTCTGCTTACCTTTCCCAACATTATCTGAAATTGTTCCATTACCTTGACTCTTTTCATTGTATTTTTCTTCACAAGATTGTTTGCCTTTTATTATATATTGGGACCAGAATTGCACACAGTATTCTAACATGTCAAGTTATATATATATATATATATATATATATATAAACTATATATATATATTATACATAAGAGAAGGTTGGTCTCTTTAGGAAGAAAATTTCTAAAACTGTTTTGTGTAAATACTTGAGACAGAATATAACTCAGCATCCCAAGTGTTCAATTAGCTATTTTATCTAGATAAAGGTAAAATTAACTCTATAAACTCAGTTATTATCTTTCCTGCCCTGCCATATTTGCATTGTAGAAAATGTCTGACTCCCTTGCAGCTAGTGTTCAAATTATGATTTAGGTTTTTTTTTTTTTTTCATTAGACATGACAGAGTTGAATTCTGAATTGAGAAAGGCAAGTACAACTCAATTCATTTGCTGGTATGGATTGCAGCAGAGGCAACATTGTTCTGGAGCCAGGAGCTGTTGCAGCAACTTCCCTAGTCAACAGGAAAACAGCTGACTGATGGAGAAGCAGCAGCAACTTTATAATCTATTTCTGTAGTAGGACTGAGGAAGTCTATTCTTTCAGCCCTCTCAATGATTCTGTATTTTATTTAATATTCAGTAATAAATCCCTTTACCCTTAAACTAGCTACAGTGGATTCAGTTATTTGCAACTGAATTTTTATTTGTATATTTAATCATTTGAGAAGGATATAAAGATCATCTCTGAAATATTATTTAAATATAGTTAATTTTTTTATGTCACTGGCTATGTTGCTGAGTGTTTTCAAAAGTTAAAATGAAACAACCAACAGAAATCAGGAGTGTTTTGTTTTCTTCCCAGAAGATACTCATTTTATACTGACAGCTTTCTCTTATAGACAGAATGACCTTGAATTTTTTCAAGTGTATGTTAAGATGGAATAGGATAAATGCCATTCAGTCTGCACATCAGAGGTGAGGAAGTAGAATTTAAAAGAGTCCTATATCCCTTCTCAAGGTAATCTTTGGCATTATAATTATCCAACTAGGAAAATTTTTAAACTGCTATATGTTATTGCTACTGAGGTGCCCCATTTTAGTGGATATGTTCTCTATGTAGTCACTAGGAAGTTAAAATCATCTTGGTTTGTAGAATCTTGAGAAATATCGCCCTCACAGTGACCATAAGCATTTTGGAAACAGTTTGTGCAACAATTCAGGGTTAACTCACATAAATAAACATTCCCCCAAGTGTTACAAACACAAGCCTCCACCTAACCACGCAATGCAATCATTTCTGAGTTTAGATACCATAATTAATGATTGCAACATGATAACATAACAAATTCTTCATCTGTAGTTTAGAGATGCTTACTATCAGTAATTCAGTAGTTTTGTTATCTTCTCATGAGCTTTGGCATATTGTAATGTAAACACTTTCTCATTAGTACTGGACAAATTCTAGTTGGTTTGAGGCAGAATTATAACCTTAGCACCAAGTTTATCACTTAGATAAAATAATTTTCAAAATTACATATATCCCACTTACCAAATGAAGGAGATGTCTAATTGTCTAACTACCCTCTAATTTTAAAAAGTAATTTCCAAAAAAGAATATTACTTATCCCTAGATGACCGTACTCATGGATAAAGAAATACAAGACATTAGAGCATATAAAAGCCATGTCTATTAAGATAAAAGGAATATAAATACAAACTCAAGCAAGCTTTGAAACAGTGCTATCTTTAAATTTCTAGTCTTAGGTGGTATAACTTATTTCAATTTGGGTACAGAAACTCCCTCTCCTTTCTTAGGCTATGGAGGCTGCTATTATCTGAACATTTGTGTCTCTCCAAAATTCATATGGTGAAACCTGGGAGGTGGGGCCCTTGGGGGATGATTAGGGTTCTGCCCTCATTAATGGAATCAGTACTCTTATAAAAAGAAGCCAGAGAGAGAGCTCGTTTGTTCCTTCTACCATGTGAGGACACAGATAAAAGTTGCCATCTATGAAGCAGAAAGCAAGCTCTCAGCGATACCAAGCCTGAAGGTGCTTTAATCTTAAATTTCCCATCCTCCATTTTTGCGGCAATGTGTACAGCTGGTGTTACAGCTCTTGACCAGGGAAAAGAACCAAGCAGCACACAAAGAGTCGGTGAACAGTCTTTATTCTTCCACAGCAGGCTCAGCTCACCTAGTGTTACAGCTCTCTTCACGTCTTCCGATCTTCGGACCCTTCTGCCCCCCTTCCTTGTTCTCCTCCTGCCTTTATACCCTTGGTAGGACTCAAAAAGCATCCAATCAACAACAAGCTTTAACATCCAATCAAAAACAGTGGGATTCAAAAATTACCCAATCAGGATCACGCAAGCAGTGCGGCTGGAAACAGGCAGCGGCAGGCAGGCCTGGGGGCATTCCAGCACAGGGCTCTGCCCAGCCCCAGCAGCATGCCCTCCAACTGGCCACACGCAGCGCTGGCCTGTGGAGATGCAGAGCGCCGGGGAGGTGGCAAGTGGCCGCCTCCCGCCACCTGACATTTTCCGTGTCACCATAACTGTGAGAAAAAATTTCTGTTGTGTATAAATTACCCGGTCTATTGTATTTTGTTATAACAGCTTGAATAAAGACAGAAGCATTAATACATGCTTACAGGCCTGTCTTTGGTGACAGTCACTAATAGTTACAAAACTACTACCAACATCAAGAAGATGAGGAAGAGGAGGAAAAGGAAAATGAGGAAAAGGAGGAGGAAGGAAAAGAGAGAGGGAGGGAAGGAGATTGAAAAGGAGCTTGCTTCCTTGAGGAATCCAACACTTGGGAACAATAAGCCTTATCACCTGGAGTATATCAAACCTTAAAGAGCAAAACATAATCATTTAAATATTTATAGATACAACCTGGTGATGGACAGGCCTGACTGCTTCTTGCTGCTTGCAAAACCACACTGCCATGTGGCTGGAACCTCTGAGATATCAAGATGTGCCTTTCCATCTGTTAAAGCCTGCGTCCCAGTTCACCTCTGACCCTCATGAATAAAGCAAATGAAACACACAGACGAAGGAGCATGTTCCTAGGTGATTATGAATGACCTCAAATTGGTGTTATAAAACAAGAGAGTGCTACTCTACCTGAGGAGAATTGTAAACCCCATGCAATCCATTGTTTCATTACTTCAATTTGGTAGGCTCTATAAATAATGAGAAAGAATTAGGCCCTTCTCTGTGTATTATTTGCATCACTGATCAGAAAACAGAATTTGTGCTTAACCTAGTTATAAGATTTAAAATAATTCTAGCTACCTATCCAGACACATATTTTAAAAATGCTCTGAAATTCTGCCATCTTGTGGGTCTTTAGAAATATAACAAATGACTAGGTTCTAAGTTTCATGTTTTACATAATTTAAAATGCTTATACAATTGTAAGCATGAATGAACACAGTATATGTAAAGGCATCTGATATGTCAAAGAAAATTCAATTTTCCTTTTTCCTCTCATTCCATATTTCATATAGAAGCAAATCACCCTTAACTTCATTGATCTAGACCAATCAAATCCATAATTTGAAATAATTTAGACTTGGTAGAAACTTAAGTTGTAACACATTTTTCCCATTTTTCTTATATAATTGACCCTTGAACAACATAGGTTTAACCTGTATAGGTCCATTTATAATGTAAATTTTTTATATATATATATATAAATTTTTTTATATATATATATATTTTCCTATATATATATATAGGAAACGTTTTTGGACATTTGAAACAATTTGAAAAAACTTGCAGATGAATAACATAACCAGAAATATGAAAAAAAGAAAAAGGTATGTCATGAATGTGTAAAATATATGTACATACTAGCCTATTTTATTATTACCATAAAACATATATAAATCTATTATAAAAAGTTAAAATTTATTAAAACTTACACAAACACAGACCATTCATGGTGCCATTTGAGAAATGTAAGCAAATGTAAAGATGCAGTATTAAATCATAACTACATAAAATTAACTCTAATACATACTGTACTATTGTCATAATTTCATAGCCACTTCTTGATCCTAAGACAGTGGTTGAGCTCAAGTGTTGCAAGTATCTGCTTAAAAAGCTGTGTGACACTAATCATCTCTGCGTGAGCAGTTAGTCTTTCCAGTAAATTGTGTATTACAGTAAAATCTGATCTATCACAGTTCTTGAGTATTTTTCATCATGTTTAGTGCAATATTGTAACCTTGAATAACACCATGGGACCTGTGTGAAGCATTAATAGTGATGCTGGAAATCTTCCCAAAAAACAGAGAAAAGTCATGACATTACATTATTAAAAAAAAGTTGAATTGTCTGACATGTACCATAGATTGAGGTCTTAAATTTCAAGATGAATGAATGCAGTGTACGTAAGACCCATTGTAGGAAAAAAGGAAAAAAAGGAAAGGAAATTCATAAAGCTGTCATTACATATGCAAAAACCTTGCACTTTTTGTGAAATACCTTTTTATCTCACATTAAAAATGCAGCTTTTATGTGGGTTCAGAATTGCTATAAGAAAGGCATACCTATAGGCTTCAATATGCTTCAAGAAAAAATGAGGTGGAGGTCATTATGTGACAACTTAAAGCAACAGGAAGGTGAAGGATCTAAAGCTAGAGGATTTAATGCCAGCAAAGGATGGTTTGATAATTTTAGAAAGAGGTTTGGTTTAAAAAATATCAATGTAACAGGAAAAGCAGCTTCTACTGACCAGGAGGCAATAGATGAGTTCCCCGACACCATTAAGGAAATCATTTGAGAAGAAAGGATATCTGTTTGAATAGATTTTTAATGAAGATGAAAGTACCCTATTCTGGAGGAAAAAATGCCACAAAGGGTATTATTATGGTAAGTAAGGAAGAGAAATGAGCATCAGGATTTAAGGCAGGAATGGATAGGGTAATTCAACTGTTTTTTGCAAATGCAGTTAGGTTTACAGTCTGTTGGTCAGGATTGCCCTTATCTGTAAAGTGCTAATCCTCAAGCCTTGAGGAAAAGATAAATATCAGCTGTCAGTCTTTGGTTATACGGGAAGTTCTGGAAAATGAGAATCCTTTTTTGGCATTGTTTCTATCAGTGGTCCCTGAAGTCAGGAAGTACCTTGTCAGTAAGGAACTATCTTTTAAAATTCTTTTGACATTAAACAATGTTCCTTTTGACTACCCAGAACCCAAGAATTCAACATCCTGTGATTGAAGTGGCCTATTTGCCCCACAAAAAAAACATATCTAATTAAGCCTCTAGATCAGGGATTTATAAAGATCTTTAAGGCTCATTACACATGGTACTCTATGGAAAAGACTGTTAATACTATAGAAGAGAACTCTGATAGAACATCTTGAAAGGCTGGAAGAATACAATGTTGAAGATGCCATCATTGTTATAGAAAAAGCCATGAAAGCCATCAAGTCCCAAACAATAAATTCTTGCGGGGGAAAAAACTATGTCCGGATGTTGTACATGACTTCACAGGATTTAAGACAGAGACGATCAAGGAAAACATGAAAGCATTGTGGCTATGACAAATAAAAAAAAAAAGATAGAAGTGAAGGGTTTCAAAATATGGATCCTTGAGAAATTCAAGAGCTGATAGACACCACACCAGAGGAATTAACAGAAGATGAGCTGATGGAGATCAGTGCTTCCAAACCAGTGCCAGATGATGAGGAAGAAGATGTAGAAGTAGCAATGCACAAAATAAATAGACATTAGACAAACTGGCAGAAGGGTTCTGATTATATAAGACTGCTTAAGACTTCTTTTTACAACAAGAACACTTTTAAGATACTGGCATTAAAACTAAAGCAAATGGAGGAAGAAGGGTTGATAACATATAGAAACACTTTTAGAGAAATGAAAAAGCAAAAAACTCAGACAGAAATTACAATGTATTTCTATAAAGTTATACCAACTATGCCTACCTCTTTTGTCTCCCCTTCTACCTCTTCCACCTCTTCTGTCTCTGCCTCCCCTGAGACAGCAAGATGGATCCCTCCTCTTCCTCCTTCTCCTCAGTCTATTCGATGTTATGACAATGAGGATGAAGGCCTTTATGATGATATTCTTCCACTTAATGAATAGTAAATATATTTTCTCTTCCTTACGATTTTTAATAACATTTTCTTTTCTGTAGCTTACTTCATTGCACGAATATAGTACATAATATAGATAACATAAAAAATGTGTCGATTGACTATTTATGTTAACAGTAAGTATGTTATGTTCTAGTCCAGTGATCCCCAACCTTTTTAGCACCAGGGATTGGTTTCTTGGAAACTGATTTTTCCATGGGCCGGGGGCCAGGGTGTGGGGTGATGAGGCAGAGCTCAGGTGGTTGTACACAGCCCAGTTCCTAACAGGCCATGGACCAGTACCAGGTCATATCCCCAGGGGTTGGGGACTAAAATTCTAGTCAACAGAAGGCTATTATTAATAGTAGTTAAGGCCAGGTGCAGTGGGTCACACCTGTAATCCTAGCACTCTGGGAGGCTGAGGTGGGAGGATCGCTCAAGGTTAGGAGTTAAAAACCAGCCTGAGCAAGAGCAAGACCCTGTCTCTACTAAAAAAAAAAAATAGAAAGAAATTAATTGGCCAACTAAAAATATATAGAAAAAATTAGCCAGGCATGGTGGCACATGCCCATATCCCAGCTACTCAGGAGGCTGAGGCAGAAGGATTGTCTGAGTCCAGGAGTTTAAGGTTGCTGTGAGCAAGGCTGATGCCACGTCACTCTAGCCTGGGCAACAGAGTGAGACTCTGTCTCAAAAAAAAAAAAAAAAAATAGTAGTTAAGTTTTGGGGCAGTCAAAAATTATATATGGATATTTGACTAGGTGGTGGGTCAGCACCCCTAATCCTCATGTTGTAGAAGGGTCAAGTCTACATAGAATAATGAATGACTATTTTAGAGTTGATTGTTTCTATTTGATAATTAGATTTTTTAGTTTTCATATACTATAATGACTCAAAAGTAATACTGTGGATTTTAGCAGTCTAGTTCTATGTTCTCAGTTCTTGGTGTGCTCTTGGCCAAGGAAAGACCATGTACACCAAAGACAGACAAGCAAGAGGTGAAATTTATTGAGGGGGAACAGGGATAGGATTATAGAGCAAGAGTAGGATATAGGTTTACAGAGCAAGATACATAAGCCACAGATGATGACTGGACCCCTTGTCATAGCAAAAGAGACCTTGGTTATGGTCTGGGTCTTATTTTATAGTGTCCAGACAGGGTCCTCCCTGTGGTTCAGATGTCATGCTGGAACCACTTTGATGAACAGTTGGGAGTTATATGACCTGTATTACTATGCCTGCAGATATCCCAGGAGCCTCTCTGAAAGTTCATTGTTCTAGGTCACTTTCCAGACTCTATTGTACCTATGCTGCTTGGCCCAGGGGCTAGAGAGTCCTCCTTATTCTTTTGCAGTTGGCATCCTAAGTTCCAATTGGCAGATTTCTAGGGTGTCCCCGCTCCTCCATATAGCAGTTGCCTGCCTTGTCCCCAGGAGGGGCTAGAGGTCCTAGCTGTTTACCTAACAATACTACATTTTTATGTCACTTAATTCTCTGAACATTTTATTCTTTTAAACCCCCTTCCTCTCTCTCCGTATAATGTAATGTGTTTAATCATCATCTCATTATTCTTATCTTTTAACCTATATTTTACATAAATCTATTTGAGATGTACATCATATGTTTTGGGATGTAAAACAGTGAAAATTAAATATCTATTTATTTTATACATACCAAAGTAATCCAAGGTATTTTTTTCAGAGGATATGCAGAAGATGAGACATTGAGCATAACAATCTACTGGTTGCTTGTTCATGTCTCTGCAGGCTAGTGAAGCATGGAGTGACAACACTACAAAATTAGTATAGGAAGATGCTTTAAAGGGTACGTGAAAAGAACTTGTGCCTACTCAAATTAAAATATGGCTATGTGTAGTCTCCTATGCAGCCAGTTTTCAGTGTAGTTTTCCCATGAAACTAATTCCTGGATAAAATTATCTTGAAGTCAAATTGAATTAGTAGGGGTAACAGATGAAATATGAGCAAAAATTGTGAACTCAAAATTTTAGGGCTCACCCCCCCACACACACATACTGGCTGACTAAATGGACCCCTTGTAGCCAAAGGAATATCCTAAAACTAAATTGCCTGCCAGGAAGAGGGAGATTAGAGATGCCTTATCATGCCCCCCTCCCTTCTTGGGGACATCCTTTGTAACCCATTAACAGGCCTAAGGGTATTCAAGACAAACCTGCAGGTCAGCAATTTACACGACAAATCTATGTCCAGTGGCTTATCTCTGATAAAAGTTCCTTATGTTGAAACATTCCAAGCCTCTAGACAAAGCTTCATGTCTTTAACCAATTACAAGTCAAAGAATCTTTAAACCCACCTATAACCTGTAAGCCCCTCACACACACATACACCCGCTTCAAGATGGCCCACCTTTTCAGGCCAAACCAATATATGCTTCCCACGTATTGATTTATAACTTTACCTATAACCCCTGTCTCCCTGAAATGTATAAAACCAAACTTGAACCCAGGCACATAGAGTCCACTTGCTCAAGGCTTCTTGGGAGTGGCTCCAAGGTCGTGGTCCTCAAATTTGGCTCAGAGTAAATCTCTTTAAAATTATTTCACAAAGTTTGGCTTTTTTTTTCCATTGACAAATTGTCCAATGAGGACAAGAAGAGATGATGAGAGATGAAATGCAGATCTTTCAAGAGACATTTTTAAAAGGGGGAGAACATAGAATTTTAAAAGAGGATTAGTGATAAGAACCATCTGTACCCTCTCTCAGATTCTAGAACAGTATTTGGTTGTATTTGGTTCACCTTAGCTGCCAACAATAAAAGTAAATTAAATTTTAAAATTTTTAGAAAAACCTTTTTGCTGAATGTAATATATTTTTCCTTCATTTTAGGGCTATAATTAATTGTTCTCCCTCTTTTAAAAGCCTCAGTCAATCCAAACATCAATTTACATTTGTCTTTGAAAAAACATTTTATTTATTTAATGACATAAATTTTCAAAATTTACATTAATTAAAATAATAATTGTGTTAGCTTATATGATTTGAACCTAAAATAGGAACTTACATAAGGGAAAAAAAGAAGCTCAAATGAGATTTAAAATTAGCCATCAAGGACAAAGGCACTTATAAAAATAATTCACTGATTTGATAAACTAGTACATTTTTTCAAAGCAAAATCAAAATACATGTAGGTGTAAAAAGAAAATAAAGTTTCGGGCCACTCCTCAACTCCTTATGTCAAAGGGAAGTAAAAACCTCAGATCATTATTTAAGGAAATTCCTTACTAATCAACCCATAAGCAAGGACATGCACATTGTACCTATGTCTAGCACCTAAAACTAAAGCCTATCCAATTCCACACCAATAATGAATCACAAGTTTATCTCAGAGGTAACAGAACTGGAGACAAGACAGTTCTTCCACCTACCCAGGGACATATACATAATTGATGCTTCCTTCACTCCCTTATTTTATATAAAATGTAGATTTCTTGGGCCTCACAAGAATGTAACCACTTTGCCTTATCAGCCCCTACCACCAGCCTTTTTCCTTTTCTCTGTATGCCTTTAAAATGATGAAGGTTCCAACTTCCCCAGAAAAACAGCCACAGTTTGTCTGTTATTTGTGTTTATCCTGGGTTTATCCTCAAAATGTTAGCTTATTAAACCTCCATTGATTGAGATTTTTGCCTCAGTAACTTACACGGGTTGACATAAACCAGGAGTGCTCTCACCTTACTAGGAGTGAATTCACAAGCCTGCATCTCTCCATCAAAATGATAAAGTAGGTCACTGAGCTTTCACTCTAAGAAATATCAAAAAGCATGAAGTTTTACTTTTTCTTTTCTTATTTCTCCTAATGTCTTTGTGAAAACAAGTAATTCAAAATCTAAGCTGCTGGAGTTCTAACTTATGTTGAGCCTTAAAAAAATGTGATAATGAAGCCTGAGCCACATGACAGCCAGCTGTAACCAGGTCGAGGTAACCCTGTGTTTCTCTGATTAGAGATTAGCCTTCTTCCTTACCTGCATTGTTTTATGAAATGTTGCAAATGGCTTAAGGATGACAGAGAAGATTCCCTCCCTCTTTACTGTTGATCTTCATTATAGATTAACTTTCCTCTTACCTTTCTCACACAAAGACTTTCTGGTTATTATTTTGTCTTAATATAGAATGCCAAAGGCACTCTTTTAAATTGAAAAGGAAACAAAAGCATGCCATAAGAAGAAAAAACAGACTGTAACTAATTAAGTCACTGTAACTCATAGACCAGCCTTGTATAGGAAATGCTATAATCCTGTTTAAAATTTCTTTGTTTTCTGCCCATATAAGCAAGAACTTAACTTTTAGCTTCAGAGCACCGATCTCATTTCTCCAGAGCCCATGTAGCTACTCCCACCTGTTCACTGGAATAAACACTGAATTCTGATCCTTTTGGTTATCTCAGGTTGACATCTTCTACAAGCCTATGAGGGCTTAGGAAAGAGCCTGGTACGTAATAAGTGTCCAACAAATGTTGTTTATTATGATTATTTCTTCAGAATATTACCAAAAGCTTGGCACTTGTCCACAAGGCCACATCAGAAGAACAAGAACAAGTGGTTTGAAGAGAAGAAAAGAGAAGTTTATTACTTTGCTGGCAAAGGAGGAAAAATGGTAGACTTTCATCTCAAAATCCAAATTTCCTGAACGTAGTAAGCAGAAGTACAGAGCTTTAAAATAAGGGCTTTCAGTTCTAGAATATTGTTAATGACTCTAATTGTCCCATCTCTGCTGAAGACAAAGCCTGTGACCTCTGCCCACCTGGGCACACCTGAAAGGCTAGGGCTGGCCTAGATGGCTGAGCTATCTCCTATAGCACAAAGAACAAAAGACATTCTCCCTGCCCCAGGCAAGGATGCAGGCCAGGTTACAGTTCCCAAAAAGAGTGGGGGAAGTTTTAAAGAATCAGAAAATATTTTTGCCATTTCTCCTTCAGGCCATTCCCTCTGTTACAAGAATCATATGAATCAAAAATGCAGATTCTGCAAATGCATGGGAATCAAGGAGGACAGAAATAGAAAGGGCTTAAGCAAGGATTCATTAACATAATTATTTGAATATTGGCATTTTATTAACTTTTTCTCTAATGGTCAAAGAGAATCCATAAAGTAGCTTGATACACAGAAACCTAAGATTTCATAGTTTTTGTTTTCCTCCCCAATTTTAACTACTTAAATAAATGAAAGAGAACAGTTATCATCATAGACAAGAAGCAAATTAGTCTTGGGAGGCTGAGGCAGGAGGATTGCTTGAGCCTAGGAGTTTGAGGTTGCTGTGAGCTAGGCTGACGCCATGGCACTCACTCTAGCCTGGGCAACAAAGTGAGACTCTGTCTCAAAAAAAAAAGAAGCAAATTAGTGTATTTTTATTGTTAATGAGAAAAACTTCCTTTGGAATAAACCATCATTTAAAAAAGAAAAGAACTTGAATTCCACGATAGGTGAACTTTAGGAACTAAAAAATATTTGCACATTGCATGTGGGCTGTTAAAAAGGAAGCATCAGATTAAATTCTCTACCATATTCATATTTGCTGTGTTAGTTCCTTTTCTGCCCTGAGGTAGCTATAAAATCCATGCTAATTACCCATCTACCTCTCAGAGAGGAAGCCAGGAGTAAATGGCAAGGAAGCAGCTGGAAATCCCTGAGTGCTGCATATTAATGGAGACAGGAGATTACCCTACTTGATCTGGCATGGCTGGCCAAAGCCCTGCATCCTCAAGAGACTGCCAATAGGAGCACCAAGTGCACTTCAAAACAGTGAGTCTAGAATGAGAGCCCTCTGAGAGGAGATAAAGTGCATATCAGCAAAAAATAATATTCAGCCTACCAGGGAATAGAATTTGTCCAGGATTTCTCAACAGAAAGGCTAAGAAGTCACAAATTTCTGTGAAAACAGGTGATTTTGACACAGATTTTTGTCAATCATAGTATTCTTTGACTTTTTCCCCTTTGTGTTAGTGGTCATAAACAAAACATTGAATGCTTATCATGTAATTGTCACTTTTCATTCATTGTGTGATTTAATTCTCATAACAATTCTGTGAAATAGTGGGGGGGTTTTGTTTGTTTTTTTTTTGTTGTTGTTGTTGTTTTTGCTTCTTTATAGATGAAATAAATGAGACTGGAGAGATCAATTAACTTTCCCAAGGGCTTGTACAGTAGAAAGTAAGCTACAGAGCCAAAATTAGAACCTCATATCTCTAGAACTTGCCTTCATAACCATAATGGTTCCTAGATTTTCTGTGACTTCTTTTTAATTTCCAAATATTTAATTATTGTCTTCTTGTCTTCCCTTCTTAGCTATTACCTGCTCTCTGACTGTTCCAAGGATAGGACAATACACACACACACACACACACACACACACACACATACACACACACCCATGCAACTATTAACCAGTCCCAACTCTGGGGTGTATTAATGGTAGTCAAACACCCTACAGGGGCAGTAATTTTTTGTCTGAATTTAGAAAGATGTGAGCCATGATTCTCTCTATTTAATATCCATAACCTAAAGGGAATTTTTAAAATATGCCCGCTGAAAAAGGAGAGACATTTTGAGTTTTCTCTAAAGGACTTGGCAAAAATCCAAATACTCGAACTTCTTTTATGTTTCTGTTCTGAGACTGTGAAATGCTTTTAGGTGTCTGCTAAATTTTACTTTAATATAGAACAGTAGGGAGGTGCCCCACCTCCCTGGAGTCACTTGAAAAGCTCACGGAAGTTAAGTTGAAGAAACAAACTTACAAAGTGCCACGAGTCAAGCCTGGCTCCCTTCAGAGGCATTGGCAGCCCTTGGAGTATGCTGAGGGAGAAGGCAGCAGCCCACAGGACTTCACAGCAGCCGCTCAGACAAGTTTACATTTACCCTGTGACCAGAGAAAGAGGAAATGGGAAAAAAAAAAGTCTTTCCCTGGACTCTCTTATTTCTTTTTGGCATGAACGCTCATAAATATGTTTAGATTTCAAAGCAGACAATGTGTGCTGGGCTTTGTCTTAAATGATAAGAGAAAAATAATGCTTCCAATAATGTATCTCTGCTTAATGCTTTTAACTCTGGAGACATGCTAGAGTCCTTATAAGATGGATCATCAAGGAAACATGAAGTGAGAATGTATATTCACATGAATAAGTATTTAAGTTCATTTCTTTTGCTTTTTTTTTAAGAAGGACTCCTAACAGATCTCAGTCAGCTGTTACAATGTTTAATCATAATTTAAGCAAGAATAAAAATCTCTCTGGCTAAATGAATTCTTCTTCTTGCTGCAAATTAAGACCCTTACTTCTCTTTCAATCCCCAGTAGAGATGGAAGCTAATTGAACACAATCCTTTTCATAATTCCCTGTCAACAGCTTGAAAACTGTTATGAATCTTCATCTTAATTTTTAAAAACCTTCGATATGTTGATTCTTTTAGAATCTCTTTTCAATGTGCATTATTATATTTCATCTTTTTGATTCTCTCACTTCTCTAGAAATTTACTAAAACTCAAAGACCAATATTATAGCAATTCCCTGATAAAAGTCTGAATAACATCCTAAAATAAAACAGCTTTCTAAGATGATTAACTATTTCTAATAGCTTTGTTAAAAATAAACGCTTATAAATACTCATTTTGACTTTATGATTATGTTTAAGTGACTTATTGTTCTACCCTGTTTGGAGGAGTTTCTTTGGACATTTTATATCAGAATAATTTTAAAATATCTCTGATATATTAAATCATACTCTTCCCTAAAAAAATTATCTCAATTTCATGATACATTGCTCCAATTTATCACATGACACATGGAATTGTATACCTTTTTTTCCAAAGTATTAGGAAACTATTCAAAATAGTGTCATCTGTAATTTAATAGAAACAATATCAATTCTATCATGTGAAGAATTATAAAACGTGAGATATGCAATAGCCCTTTAGAGGCAACCGACTCTAAACTTTCCAGTCTGGAAATGAAAATGGGAGGACAAGAGATGAAATGTGTGGCTCTGCTCTTGATAATCCAGGTCTGATCCCCAGGCTCAGTTCTTCCTGCGTGGTGTCCCTTCGACTCTGCTACATGGCCATTCTCATTCAGGACAGCATGAGAAATATTCTGTTATGATCTGTGCTTCATCCTTTCACATGCTTTTCAGATACAGAAACAACTTTGTCCTTTCCCTCCCTTTCTTTCTTCACCTAGGCAACCTCTGTCCATAAATTAATTCAGCAAATATTCATTGAGTTATTCAATGAATGCCAAGAGTATTGCCAACACAAAGAGAAATACAATAAATTGATACTAGTGTAATAAAAATATTTGCTAAGGAGTTCTCAGACCCTCTGCCTCTTTCACAGAGGGCTAAGCGAATAGCTCTGAAAATCAAGATTTCCAAGAATCTGGTAGGTGGAACAAGAGAAGAATAGAGACACTGTCTGAAGAAGATGGGCTGCTACTGGGGATGAGTGGATATAAGAAGCCTAGATGAAGACATGTCAAAGAGGAGGAGAGAACTATATACTTTGGTTCTGTGGCATCACAGAGAAGTCTGTTCCATTTAACAGTCCCTGATTATTTCTGGATTTAAAAAAAAAGAAAAGATTTTTTTCAGTCTCCTTCCTATTATTTATGTCATATCATGGACTAATACAAGAAAAGCATTCATGTAAGTTATATACCTATGAAATAGATGCATATCATACCTAAGCATATCATACCTAAGGATATATAAGATATACCTTATATATCCTTAAGATATATAAGCTTTGATATACCAGGAAATAATTCATTTAATAAATACATTTTTAGCGTCTATATCTTGTGGTCATTTTGGTTTCCTTCTAGTACCAAAGGTGATCATTATAATAATTCAGTACTTTTACTACATTCATCAGCCACATGTGATATTTCCTGAGACTAGTTTCCTTTCTCTAAGCATAATTTATACACACCCACTAACAATTTTACTAAAAACAGAAAGTATTCAAGGAAAACACTGATTGCTCTTTATAATATATATACACACACATCTGAAAATACTTCAGATATCAACGTGTTCCAGCATCTAAATAATGCTATATGGATGAGTTCTATTTCCAATTGCTGTCACAACTTAAACCATGTACTTCTTATTTTTCACATGTTACCACATAGTTTATCAACCATTATCTAACAGAGGATATCCACCACTTTTATATATTACTGAAATATTTTCCTGTTACAAACACTGTGCTAAAAAAATATGAAGTCTATGTAAGACACCCTAAATTTTAATTTATCTGTTTTCCAATAATTTGTGTGTGTTCACCCTTTATATCATTAGATATAAAAAAATTAGATGGAATAATGAGAAAGTATACTCACTCTGTACCTCACTATTACTACTGCTTGATTCAGTGTAGACTCTCTTATAAATAAAATCTTAGAATTAAGATTAATCTCAATTAATCTCAATTAATCTTAATTCTAAGATTAATTCTTAGGAGACACAGTCAATCCCCAAATCATTGTATCATTGCCCAGAACAACCACTTAGGTACCAGAATGGGAAATTAGCGGTTCTGATTCCTGAAACATGATTAATGATCATGATGTCACTGCTACCATGCAATAGCCACCTATTGCATCACAGAGGCTAAAAAAAGTACTCTGAAGATATGCATTATTCATGTCAGACTTTCATAGACCCTGAAAAGTAAGCAAAATGTCAGGCTGCAGGGACAAAATGGCAGATTAGTTTCATGCCGTGAATCTCAGCACCATCCATGCTGACAGACCCAACCCTCTTTTTTGGCAATCTTGAAGGTAGTGAAGTAACAGAAGCTCTTCAAACGTTCATTCCCTAGAAAGATAACTTTCATTGCTTATGTGTTTGTCACTAGTGTATGTCACTAAGTACACATACAATATTCTCACACAATCTTTACCACAACCCCATTAAGACATGAATTATTATACATTTTACATATAAGGAACCAAAGTCAAAAAGTAAAATGACTAATAAAGTCAAGTGGCAGAGCTAATATTAAAGTCCCTATCTTCCCATATTTTTTCCATAGTTTCATGCTACTACAAGTAAAAGATATAATGCTGTGAAATAGTACTTGTTTTCAAAACCACAAGATGAAAAAAATAACTTTTAATTTTTTGCAAAGTTGTAAAATAGTAGTATATTTTGGAATGATATGTGTACCCAAAACATCTTTTCCCCCTTTTTTTCAAAAGACAAGAGTCTCACTCTGTCATCCAGGCTGGGGTACAGTAGCTCACTGTAACCTTAAACTCTGGGGTTCAAATGATCCACCTGCCTCAGCCTCCCAAGTAACTAGGACTAAAGGAATGAGTCACTTCAACCAGCTAATTTTTTTTTTTTTATGAGACAAGTCTCGCTATGTTGTCCAGCCTGGCCTAGAACTACTGGCCACAAGCATTCCTTCTGCCTTAGCCTCCCAGAGTGCTAAGATTATAGGTGTGAGCCATTGTATCTGGCTATCTTTTTCTTTTTGAAAGCATGCCACTCAAATATAAAACGATTTTATCTCAGTTGACTTAAATAACAAGAATAAAAAGCATTCCGATGAAATGTTGAAGAGGAAATGAAAGTAGTGTTTTTAATTTATGAAGACATGATTACTACCAACTGTTTAGTTCTTAACCAAAATAAAAAAAAAAACTAGAAAATAGAATGTATGAAGTTTGCTTTCTTTTAAAAATTAATAGTAAAATAAATACTCTTAATAAAGAGGAGTTACTATCCTTCCCATGCCCTCCCCATGGAATCATACACATTAGCATATCTTTACCCATTGTGAACCCTTTCACATATGAAAAAGGCACAAATATCTGAACCACGAGGTAGGCCTGTATTGAGATTAACATCAGGCCACGTTGCTCTGAAACCATTAGAAACACTTGCTTAAGCAAGAACAAGACCCTGTCTCTACTAAAAATATAAAGAAATTAATTGGCCAACTAAAAATATATATAGAAAAACTTAGCCAGACATGGTGGCACATGCCTGTAGTCCCAGCTACTCAGGAGGCTGAGGCAGAAGAATCACCTGAGCCCAGGAGTTTGAAGTTGCTGTGAGCTAGGCTGATGTCACGGCACTCTAGCCAGGGCAACAGAGTGAGACTCTGTCTCAAAAAAAAAAAAAGAAACACTAGCCTAAGAATATGTGAATAAAATGGTGAACATGCCACTGAAATAATCATAAAGTTTATGCATTGATATATATTAACAACATAATAATTCATATGAAACCAAAGTTAAAAAAAAAAAACAAAAATAACAAGAGGCTGCTTAGTCAATCATGGCATTATTTTCTCTGAATATTTACATAGTACCCATAATAAGGCAAACTCCAAAACCAAATACAAAGAATATGGCTTGGTTTTCAATGCATTGATAATCTAATCTCCATTCTCTCTACACAATAATATCAAAATATGTGATCACAACATAATTAGTTTGATCTAGTGAACTCATTCAGTTGGGTACTATATTAGTCTACATGGGCTGCCATAACAGAATACCACAGACTGGATGGCTTAAACAACAGAAATTTTTCTCATAGTTTTGGAAGTTAGAAGTCCAAGATTAAGGTGCTTGGACTGGTTGGTTTCTGATGAGGCATCTCTTCCTGGCTTATAGACAGGCACCTTCTTGCTGTGCCTATGCAAGGGGAGACTGATCTCTGTTATCTCTTCCTCTTCTTAAGAACACCAGTCCTATCGGATTAGGACTCCACCCGTATAACCTCATTTAACCTTAATTACCTCCTTAAAAGCCCTATCTCTAAATATAGTCACACTGGGGATTAGTCCATAACAGATACTCAATTCTACATGAACAAGTAATTTCAGTTGCATGAAATAATACTCACCAGATCATTTAGTCAAAATAGACAAATAAGAAATCAAGGAGGTTTTGAAGGAGTCTAAAGTATTAACCATAGCATATTAGCCTTCTATGTAATGTGCTGGTGAACTGCATCAGAACTTCTAGTTGACAACCTCAGTTGAAGTAGTTAAGTAAATGTCAGTATCAATTATCTTGACATGTAGTATAATATACTAAAATATTTGTTCCTAAGAATACTTTTGATATATACCTACTTCCCCAGGGACAGAATGATTACTGAAAATTCCAAGAAAAATCATTCTCAGTCAATCTATTAACCATGATTATTCACAGAAAACAACTTTTGATCTCTCTGACTCCTGTGCTGATTAAGAACGTAGTTCACCCAAAATTGTGTACACCATCATTCCATGATGGTTCAGAAACCATGTGCATATAACAAGCCTGGATTATCAGCTAGGTGGCTTTAAGACTGTTGTAGGAACTCACTACATGTAAAGCCTAAAGAATAAGATCTGATTGTTGTATCTTTGCTTCTTTAAAATATTTTCTCTATCATAATAAAAACCCTACCATGGAAACAACATTTATATAACAAAAAATGTAATTCCTGATATGTTAAGAACAAATCCATACACAGGCCAGTTGCTCATCAGAACTCTTCCTCACAAATATTAATAACTATGAGAAACAACCCCAAAGAGAAAAAACAGTTTAACGTCATGTTGCTTTTCCAAAAAAACCTTGGAGAGAATTATTGGTGCTCAAAACCACTTGAGCATCACAAATGCTTTAAGGATATCTTTGAATTTCACTTTAATATTTAGAATTCCAAAAATTATAGTGATTAGTTTTAAAAATGAAATTATTAATTAATTAGAAATTTAATCATTGTTATTTCAAGACAGCAGAGGTTTCCCCCACCACCTTTTAAGTACTGCTTATTATTAAGATTTTTCCTGCTTCCCTTTCATAAAATGTTTTACAAGTTAGCAGAAACTTTAAAGAAAAAACTGACTTCTAATTTTACTATGCTAAACTAATTACAAAATAAATTTTTAATTTCATAATTCTTTACCATTTTTATTCACCCTCTGGGTACTGAATTATAATTAATTCTGCTTTCCTTTCTCTAATAGATTTATGTGTATTATCATATATATTAAATTTTCAGTTCTGTAACTTTTTTCATTTTTATTGCTCTGCATACTGACAATGTGCACTTCATTAAAAACATTTAATCCCTTAGCTGCAATCAAGGTATAATTGTAAACCTTTATAATATAATAACATGCATGTTCTTATTTTATTACAAGAGCCCCCATTTCACTTGAAAATTCTGGAGTTCCTATGTAGGAACTTAAGTTGTAATATGAGAATCGGATTTAAGAATTCCAAGTTCTTATGCAAAACTAATAATAATCACATCTGCCTGTTTTTTCGCCTCCTGCCACTCTAATTTAAAGTGTAGTTACTCATCTATTTTTGTCAATGTGATATTTAGATTAATTTAGATAATTAACACAATATACAGAAGGACTGAGATTTTTTATCTAAAAGTGATTAACATTTTGTGAAAAGATGAAGCAATAACACTCTGATTTTAAATTAGGTTCTTTGACCTAATCCAACTTTCCAGAAGAAGATGTTTTAGTACAATAAGTCGAGTCCAGACTTGAGAAATACAAAGTACAAAACATAGTGGAGCAGGACAGGGACTAAGTGGGACTAAAAAGATAAGTCATCTTCCCAAATTATTCTTCATAAATGCTACAATGTTCTCCTTTGTCCCTCAAGAATTTTGGTAAAATTCTCCTAACTTGTCCAGAGTTCATGCAGTCCCTTTGGGAGTTACCGGAATAGTAGTGCCATCCAAACTCACCAGGTTGTTTCCATTTTGTTTTGTTTTGGCATGGGGGGTGGTGGTAACAGGGAAGGGTGATAGGGGACAACTGAAAGCATTCTGCAAAAGTTTGCTGGAATTTGCAGTGATAAGTGATCATTGCATAGTCAGGTAATACATAAACTGTTTAGCATTATAATCCAAAAAATAAGACCAGGCAAATAAATCTGATTTGTAAATTAGTACTTGTAAATTAGTAAGTGATAACTGAGTTCAATAAAAATTATTTTACCCTGCTTAGAACACTTTCTGCTCTGTTTTCACAAAGCAACTTCTTTACTCAAACCTAGGTATGTCTTAAAAGAAGGTCAACGAAAGAGTAAAAGCACTCAAAATGATCAACAACTGAACACTTCCCCTGAGATTTAAAAAAAAAACACCATTAAAAGGTAAACTTCCTCAAGTTCAGAAGACCTTTATTATCTCTTCAGTGTTTTTATAATCTAAAAGGAGGCTTTCAAGTGGGAACTTTCTACCATCTTCCTACATTCTTGACAGTCAACCCCCTTGACTGCTGCAATTCTTTCCCAATTTTTCTCTGTCCTTACTTGTTGTACCTTTGATGTATAAAGGATCTCACTCCTCCTAAATCTATACATTAGATTAGCACACTAAACTTCTTGGGTTTTGGACTATCCATTTCTTTTAAGCTGCATGAAGGCTGAAGTCTTGTCTGTTTCTTGTACCATTATCTCCAGAATGTAGCAGTAATATTAAAAATGTAATGGTCCTACAACCTTACTATTGCTTCACTTCTATACACACACATATATACAGAGAGTCCATTTTTGCAAAGTTCTCCTATTAGCTTAGATGTCATTCTCTCTAAAACATCTTGTCTGAAATTTCAAGACTACAATGAGGACATGCCTATGAAATTTCATGAAAGCTTATGTTCACCCCCAATAATATTATGTAATTTCTTTTTTATTTCACTGTAAAATCCTTGAGAATAGAACCTCTGTCTTTCACTTTTATTTCATTGATACCTAGAAAGGTGATTGAAATACAATAGAAATTCAATATATATTTGCCAAGTGCATAAAAAATACAGTAACTCTTATGGTATGGTGACAATACCCTCAGCAAAACAGTATAGAAACTACAGTGTAGAAATGAGTTTATATCTAGAACTGAGTCTGTATCCCTGCTTTGCCAAAGAACCGAAGGTTAGAACCTATGATAAACAGAAAAATAGAAATATCCACACCCTATTTCCCAGAAAATTTCAATTACTTATGTGGCAAAGGGGGCTTTTTAGATGTAATTAAGGTTAAGGATCTTGAGATGGGAAAATTAGTCTGGATTATGCAGGTGGGTTGAATCTAATCACACAATCCTTAAGAGGGGAGAATCTTTTCTATAACAAAGAGATATAACAACAGAAGCAGGATCAGAAAGATGGTACACTGATGACTTTCAAGATGGAGAAAGTGGGTCCCAAGCCAAGGAATTTGGATCTCTACAAACAGGAAGAAACAGGGAAGTAGATTCACCTAGAGCCTTAAGAAAAGGAACACAGCCTTGCTGACAATTTGATTGTATCCCAGTGAGACCAACATAGGACTTCTGCAGAACTGTGAGAATAAATGTGTTGTTTTAAGCCACTAAATTTGAGATAGTTTGTTATGGCAGCAACAGGAAATAACGCAGAGCATGTGGCTGCTTTCCTAGAGGTACATTTCTAGACACATCTGGTGTTGCTCACAATAAAACGAATTCAAAATTTTCTTAATAAAACTACCAAAATAAGCAGATCAAGATAGGTACTGATTATTTTGGTAAATATCTCAGCATATTAAACAACAAATTCAAATATTGACTGACTGAGGACTTCCCCACAAAATAAGATATCTTCACTTATATCTTCTTATCCTACTAACTTTAGAGAGAGATTTATTTGGATTAAAAATAATTAAATTATTAATATTTAATATTTAAGCTTGCTCAGAGATTTTATTAGAATATATATTATATTGATCCAATTCCTTCTTCTGTCAACTACATGATATTTCTGTTGTTTTTAGTGCAGATAATACATATTACTAATATAAAGAAATATAACTTTTCTATTATCCTTGTTAAAATTTCCTTGTTAGAATTTCCCAGTTTCTCCTTATATCCCCCTACTGAATGTGTGCTATTTAGATAGTGTGGTATGCAATCTTATCCCTACTCTTTTGAAAACTTTGTACTATTATGTCAACTTTATAGGTAGCCTATAAAAGTGATTATTTCATTGTTCCAGAAAATATTTCAATATTTTGTTTTATGAGAGTAATATACAATAAAAGTTTTTGCCTAGTAATTACCTCCTTCTTATAACTATGTCACCATAAGAAAAACCTGAGACAAGTATTCCAAGTTCAATAGAAAAATATCATGTGTTATACAATATTGAATTCATATCAAATTAAAGAACATTTCCTCTAAAAGAGTTACACGGACAACAATAAGAAACCTGAACACTAGCTATCATCATTAGCTAAAATAGTTCTTCAAAATATTCATTCAATGACTATTGAAGCAGATATTAATAAGCATGAAATTAATAATATATGACAAAGATTACACTTTAGCCAAAAAAATTATTTATGTATGCATGTTTGCTTATATTTGTTACATCATGGAAGACATTTTGCAAATTCTTAAGTCCATAAAATATGATTATTAAAAGAAACTGGGATGGGGGAGCTCCTTATCCCACTTCGCTTGAAGGGTCATGAAGCCACAATCCTTATCCCACTTCACTTGAAGGGTCATGAACCCATAAGCTACCCTAGAAAGTGACAATAGAGTACAAAGTGAAAAAGTGTCAAAAGTTTCAGACTCTGCTTTCCCCCAAACAATGCAGCAACTATCTCACAGTCAGCAATTTTCCAACTCTACCTCAGACATGGCAGGTTTATTCAGAATAAATTGAACTGAGAGGATCTAAACCTAGAGCCTCAGGAGCATTCAAGTTGGAAAAAGGGTTGAGATTTAAGACTAGAAATCTAGGAATTAAAGGAAAATCTGCGTAGTGAACACTGGGACCCTCAGCCTATTACCAAAAGCTCAGCATTTGTCCTTGAGACCACATCAGAAGAATGAGAACAAATGATTTGAGGAGAAAAAAAGAGGTTATTACTTTGTTGGCAAAGGAGGAAAAATGGTAGACTCTCTCATCTCAAAATCCAAATTCCTGAACATAAGCTGAAATACAGAGCTTTTAAAGAGAGGGCCCTCAGTTCTAGCCTACTGTGTTAATGATTCTAATCATCCCATCTCTTCTGAAGACAAATCCTGTGACCTCTGCCCACCTGGGCCCACCTGGGGGACTGGCATTGGCCTGAGGTGAGTGAGCTATCTCCTGTAACACAAAGAACAAAAGACATTCTCCCAGCCTGAGGCAGGGGTGTAGGCCACACTTCGGTTCCCAAAAAGAGTGAGGGAAGTTTTAAAGAGACAGAAAATATTTTTGCTATTTTTTCAGACCATTCCCTCTGTCACATATTCCCCACTGTCAATATTTCCCTTCCATATCTGTGAGAGGGGGGTGACTACTCTGTTACAAGCCCCTCACCTATCATCTCATTTCCAAAAAGGGATGATATACAGACTTACACTCTTTAGGCAGGGGCCCTAAGGAATTCAGGGGCAGAGGAAGTCTCTACAGATATTAATACTTATTGCCACAGTAAAAATGCCAGATACAATTATCTTATGGCTAAATTCATTTGTCAAAAGGACCTGCTTCCCCACAACCAACCAACCAACATTTTGATAAACAGAGACCAAGCGTCATCAGACTTTTTTGAAAATATTCTAAAATAAAGAGACAAAAAACATTTTTTTTGTAGTGGCTACCCATGAAGAATTAGAAGAGGGAGAGGTGAAGGAGTAGTATTTTATTCTTTAATACATAGTTCTATGTTCCTTGGATATGGTTTCACCAAGCATGTGTTAGTTTAGCTTAAATACTAAAATGCAGAAGGAAGGGAGAGATAGAGACCATGTGTTATACATACAAAATTACAGTTGGATAGGATGAATAAGTTCTAGTTCATCTATAACACTGTAGGATGACTATAGTTAACAATAATATGTTATTTAGTTTCAAATAGCTGAAAGAAAGCTATTGAACATTCTTACCACAAAGAAATGATAAATGTTTCAGATGATGGATGCTAATTACCCTGATCTGATCACTATGCATTATATGTATTGAAACATCACTATGTACACCATGAATATGTATAATTACTAATCGTCAATTAAAAAATAAATATTTTTTTGAAAAATTGAGATGCAAATAATTACCCAAAAGAAATCTGCTTTTACTCTCTTGTCTGGGTGAGAACAATGGCAGAGAGATGCCAGTCAAGCTTCAGGTAAGAAGTTCTCTCCACATTGCTAGAGCCAGGTACAGTGTACTCCTTCCAGTATCCTTCAGAATCTAAGGTCTCACGGAAATCCACTAACTCCAAACCACCACTATTCAGTCCCTCGGCTGTTTCATAACATACCAATTAGTACACTATATTTTATTTCTTGTGCAGCAGATGGTATCAGAGGCAGTTTGTAAGACTTCTGCCTTCCAGAAAGATTTGATTCAGCTTGATTGGTTTCATGAATTGGTTATCAAGGGACAAAATGAAGACGAAAAGAATATTATGACTAGACTTTCCAGTTGGTGAACATAGAGTAATCAAATTATTCTAACCAATGATATAATATTTTTCTGCACGCACATGGAATGTTCCACAGTAGAATAGCCAGATTAACCATCCCTGTGGGAACAGACAGTCCAGGCTCAATTTATTACAACTCTGAATTGATTTTTACTAACTAATAACATTGGCATTATAAGACAAATCATAAAATATTGGACTATTATACTGATTTAATTCAGTAAGCCTTTTACACTAATTTATAACTGATAAGTCAAACTGTTTGTATCAGTTAAAAATAAACATCTACGTTTCTTAATTTTATATATTCTCAATACTGACAATTTGACTTTTAGATTCTTCTATTTGTTAGGGTAAGCTAATTGCTATAACAAACAAATCAAAATATGTATAATAGCTCAAGCACAAAAGAATATTTTTCTTACTCCATATCCAAAATAGGTGGATGAGCATCTCTCTGCCAAGCAGTGATTCAAGTATCCAGAATCCTTTCTTCGAGTGGCTACATACTCTGCAATGTGCAGCTTCCAGAGTCACAGGGCTTGTGTGCAACATGCTGCAGAAAAAGAAAGGGCCTAGAGTATCTTACATAGCTATACAATTTGTCTAAACTAGGACACTTTAGGGAGTGGAAGGACCACTAATCAGACTTGACAACTGTAGCCCATAACTGTCCTAGGCACACTAATGATGGTAACCTCATGCCAGGATGATTTCATGGCCAGGCCTTGGAGTGATATAAATCACCTCTGCTCACATCCTAATTTATTATATGGCCACACCCAATGACAAGGTACACTGAAAATTAAGAACTCAGTATAACCACAGGAAAAGAAGGATATAGATTTGATCAAAGCTGGTTAGCCAGCCTGTCTTTGATACTTCTATTTTTACCACATTACATTTCCTAGCAAATAGTCTGCCTAAAAAGATTCACTCATTCAATAATGAAACAAAATCCATGTAATCATGAAGTTTATATTCTAGTGTAGAAGACAGTGATAAACCAACATGTACAGTGTCAGGTAGTTATATATCATATGAAGTAAAAAGTAAGTTGGGAAGAGGGTACTTTTTAGATAGACTACTCAGAGGAGAGCCTTACTGTAATGTGCAGCAGAAACTTGAACAAAGTATGAGAGGGAGATGCTTGAGTATTTGGAGGAAGAGCTTTCCAAGCAAAAGGTATAAAAAATATTTTTTATAAAGGTGTCAAATTACTCAGTCAAAAATTTTTCTCTTGTATTTTAGAGAAGCATAATAAATAATGATTATTACTGTCACTACTTATGTCATATTTTCAGATATCTTTTACAGAAAACAATATTCATTTTTCAGCCTCTCTGAGAAGTTATTACTAAAATTTTTGATACATTTGTCTTCCTTTATAAGTACAAAATTATTTTATTTCAAATCTTTAGAGTAGAAACTCATTACAATAGAGAACACATTTTTTTTTTTTTTTTGGAATTTTAAAAGAAAGAACTGTTACCACCTTAGCCTCTCCATACTTTTCAGCTGTAAGTATCAGAAACACAACTCGAATTAGGTTATGCAAATGAAGGAGTGTATTGTCTTACTGGACAATGTATGAAATCTTGATTCAGGAATGTTTTCTATCACCAAGATTCTTTCTTCATCAGTATATTCATTGATCTCTGCATTGCTCTCATTTCTCTTACTTCGGGTGACTTCCTCCACATCTGTGAAAAGAGTGATATGGCTCACATCATCAGTTATTCAGTTATTTTTCAGTTTCCAGCTTATATGATCCCACTATACCAAATCCAAAAGACATTAGAAGACTTCTCACTCCCTTGTATACAGCACAAAGAAGTGTTCTGATTGACTTTACTTGAGTCACATACTCACCTTTTGTACCAATCACCATGGCTGGATGGTGACAGTTCCATTAGTTAGAGTGGCTAAGAACTAGTTTCCCAAAGTAAGGGAAGGACTGTTAACAGAAGAAGGGGGAATGTATTGCTGGGAAGACCAAAACAACCATTATTACAAATGCTGTCCATTAAAGGAAAAGTATCAACTGCTATGTACTATGTGGCACAGACATCAGAATTGGAATCAGAATGAGGTGAACTTGGGAAGGAACACTGATTTACAGATTACTAGTCATGTGGGTTTGGGCACATTGGTAAACTTTTTAAAGCTTAGTTTCTTCATATATTAAATTCTGATAACAATAGTACCTACCCATAGAGTTCTTGTACAAATTAAGGGAGCATTTAGTAAGTGCTCAAATAATAGTTGATGTTATTTTTATTTCACATGTTTTTCAATGAATCCTAATACCAGTCCTATGAAACTGGTATTAATATCCCTAATTATAGATAAAGAAATTGAAACTCAGAGAAGTTTAATGACTTCACCCAAAGTCACACAGCTGCTAAGTGACATATCTGGGACTGGGTTCAAATCTCATGTCTGCAGGATTCCAAAATCCATCTTCTCTCCACCATACTACATTGTCTTAATTATTACATAATTTCTTGTAATAGTCTATTGAGACTATTGAAGTACATAGAGTTATTTTCTCCTAAATTAAATGACATCCCCCCTACCCCGATGCTTTCATCCCAGTAATCTGTTAATTACTGCTGTTGTCTGTGAGCCTGTGGCCATGTAAAGAATTAAATGTTTAAACAGGAAAAACTAGTTCATAAGTTATATCACAAACTCTATGATTGGAGGCTCATTTTATTAATTTTGGTTTTCTATTCCTAAAAATGTGTGATATTCTCATGAGATAGCTATTGCTATAGAAAGTAAGAGTTCAGTGACCAGAACCCAAAGCCTTGTTTTAGTATCTCAGTTTTATCATTTATAACTGAGAAGCCACCTACCTTACAGAGTTACAGTGGTGACTAATTTATATTATACATGATATGTTAAAGTGTTCTGCAAAGTATAAAATGCTAAATATATATTAGGCATATTATTGATAATTACCTTAAGAATAAAACATTTTTATGAGTTTCTCAAACTTTAGAATAAATGTGTTTCAGATTCTACCCTAACGGTTGCTTTTGAAAAAAGAAAGAACCTGGATCATGAAAATTTAAGTCAAAAGAAAGGAAAGCAAGCTTGGTAGCAAAGAAAATGCAATCAAATGGGAGCCTGAAGACACCAGAAAAGAAGTAAATCCTTCAAAATTCTGCCTGAACAGTGCTTACTTCCCTATATATAAAACACAAATACTCAATTATTCAGGGTTAAGCAGAAAAGTCTTCTCCAACACTCTCACACAAATTTAACTAAACTACAGTAAATTTAAAAAATGTGCAAGTTCAGAAGCAATTTATAGTATATATTAAAACATCAATTTTAACAGGTGAACTTTGTGCATTTGCAAATGAAGAAATTAACACCAATAAATTGCTTTAGATACAGTATTGTCACTTGTGTGCTATATTAATTTACTGCATTAATTAGCTTACTGTCTCACACCAAATCAACATGCCCTCTCTGGGATGAACTCATATTAACATGGACTATGTACGACCTACCTTAACTCTTTGATAAGTGTTCTTCAATATACAAACAGGTATTTCCAAGAACTTATTTATGATGCAAAAATTTCTATTATAATAAACCATTACTCCAATATGTGTGATGCCATTTTGTTTTACCTTTAGCATTTTTAATTTAAGTGCCATCAGCCCTGTATTTGGAGCCATCTTGTTTTACTTTTATTTCTTACAAATTCAAGAAACAAAGACATACTGAATGTGCTGCACAGATCACAATGTTTTTCTATTAATTAATAGAAAAACAAAGACATCACAGAATTGAAGAGTAAGACATGCTATAACCAGGCCTCATGGGAACAAAAAGGGACTAGAGATATGATGTTATTTATATCTCTTAGATATTAAAGGGTTTCTATTTTCTACTTCTCTTTCTCATTGCTCTTCCACTTTGATTTACCTTTATGTTCTATTCTTCTCTTTCTTTCACTTTCTTATCTCCATTAAAACTCAGAATGGCCAACCAAGTTTAATCTCTTTATGGCCTTTTATTCCAAGTGCTTATGACAAATTAATTGCAAAGTCTCAGTTCAAACTCTAAGTCTGGGTGTGGGGAATATAATTGGCTTAGTCAGTTCTAATTGATTAGTTTGCCTTGGGAAAGCATTCATTCCAGATCCAAACAGTTGTAATCAGGGGGACACATGTGGCACAAATATGACCACATGGCTTTCCTCTTCATCAGAGGTTGAAAACAGAGCCAGTTTATTAATATCAGGGATCTATCTAATTTTAAAAGGCAGAATAAATATAAACTTCTCTTTCATCTCTTAGAAGTCACATAAAAGCTATGAGAATATTAAGAAACAAAAATGCATATACATCAACAAAAATCAGAGACAACTAACATCACAAAACATAACTAACATCACAAGACAACTAACATCACAAAAAACGTAGGTGACAGTGACATCATCAAAATAGTAGAGTAGATGCAATCTGGCTTCATTCTGGCACACAAAAAACCAAAAGATGGGACTGCAAACTATTTTAACCTCTGTGGAAAGCAATATGGAGATACCTTAAAGTGATACAAGTCGATCTACCATTTGATCCAGCAATCCCATTACTGGGCCTCTACCCAAAGAACAAAAATCACTCTATAAAAAAGACACCTGCACTCGAATGTTTATAGCAGCACAATTCACAATTGCAAAGATGTGGAAACAACTGAAGTGCCCATCAATACATGAGTGGATTAATAAAATGTGATATATGTATACCATGGAGTACTATTCAGCTATAAGAAACAATGGTGATATAGCACCTCTTGTATTTTCCTGGATAGAGCTGGAACCCATTCTATTAAGTGAAGTATCCCAAGAATAGAAAAATAAGTACCACATGTACTCACCAGCAAATTGGTATTAACTGATCAACAGTTAAGTGGACATATAGGAATAACATTTATTGGGTGTCGGTCAGGTGGGGGGAGGGGATGGGTTTATACATACATAATGAGTGTGATGTGCACCAACTGGGGGACGGACACGCTTGAAGCTCTGACTCGAGGAGGGAGGGGGGCAAGGGCAATATATGTAACCTTAATATTTGTACCCCCATAATATGCTCAAAAAAAATAAAAAATTGCTCAGGTGATTCTAATATACACACAGGGTTGATACATACTACACCTTAGCATAATGTTTTTCAAACCATGGTTCAAATTCCAACAGTGAAAAAAAAATAAAAACAAATATGCAGCACCAAGATTATCACCAACAATATTCAAAAACTTAAATGTGAGCATGAGATAGTTCCCAGGGCAACAGAAAAGTGAAAAAAACACCAAGTAGACAGAAAACTGTCACTGCCTCAACTCACAGGAAGCATCACAAGTGTCTGAACGAAGAAAAACATCTGAGGGCAGGCAGAGACAAAGGGGGGTCTAGTATCCCCAGTATAAGAAACACTGCTCTATAACTCAGGCATAGGAGATGCCAAATCACAGTGGCTGTTCAGCAGCGTTACACAGCAAGAGGCATGTTCCATGGGTCCTTGGGCACAACCCCCTAGCCAGCCTTCCCACACAGCCAGGAATTTCCCCTTCTGGGCCTCCCCATCTAGGATGGGCAGTGCTCCAAATGTTTGCTAAAGTTAAGGCAAAGCTGGGCATTAGTCACCATGTAGTGCAGAAAAGGAGGTAGGGATCTAGTGTGAAAGATATTCAACAGGTTAATTGCAAAAAATCTCTAAACAAATATATCCAAGAAAAACTAAAATAAGCCAGACAGAGGTGATTGTAATAAGTAACTAACCCTTTAATGCAAAGACATAGATGTACATCCGCAAAAAACAACAACAAAAGAGTACTATGACCTCTTCATAAAGGCAAAGAGCCAGTGATTGACCCTAACAAGATGTTGATGTGTGAGGTGTGAGCTCTCTGATTAATAATTTAAAATAGCTGTTTTAGGCCAGGCATGGTGGCTCACACCGTAATCCTAGCATTCTGGGAGGCCAATGCAGGTGGATCCTTTGAGCTCAGGAGTTCGAGACCAGCCTGAGCAAGAGCGAGACCCTGTCTCTACTAAAAATAGAAAGAAATTAGCCAGACAACTAAAAATATATAGAGAAAAAATTAGCCTGGCATGGTGGTGTATTCCTGTAATCCCAGCTACTTGGGAGGCTGAGGCAGAAGTACTGCTTGAGCCCAGGAATTTGAGGTTGCTGTGAGGTAGGCTGATGCCATGGCACTCTAGCCCAGGCAACAGAGTGAGACTCTGTCTCACATACACACACACACACACACATACAAAATAGCTATTTTAAGGAAACTCAGTGAACTCCAAGATAACACAGAAAAACACTTTAAAAATTAATCAGAGAAATTTAACTGAGATAAATAATTTTTAAAAATCAAACAGAAATCCTGGAACTGAGAAATATATTTCCTGAAGTGAAAAATGCATTAGAGGCTCTTATTAGCAAATACAATGAAGCATAGAAAAGAATCAGTGAGCTCAAAAACAGGCTACTTGAAAATGTACGGGCAGAAGAGAAAAAAAGAATGAAAAAGAACAAAGAATGGCTACAAAATATAAAATATTGACTCAAAAAAGCAAATCGCAAATCGTAGAATTATTAAGGTTCACGAGGAAGTTGAGAAAGAACAAGGGCTATAAATCTTAGAGAAATGACAGAAAATATTCCAAAACTTAAGACAGAAAGATATAAATATCCAGGTACAGGAAGGTCAAAGATCACCAAACAGATTCAACCAAATACAATTACCCCAAGGCATATAATAATCAAACTTTCAAAGGCCAAAGACAAAGGGAGGATCTTAAAAGTGGCAAAAGAAAAGAAAAAATATACAAAGGAGCTCCAATTAATCTGGCAACAGACTTCTCAATGGAAATCATATAGGCCATGAGGGAGTTGGATGAAATAGTCAAAATGGTGGGGAAAAATAAAAGATACCAACCAAGAACACTGTACCCTACAAAACTATCTTTCAAATATTAGGGAGAAACAAAGTCTTTCACAAACAAAAACAAGGTGGGGGAACTCATCACTGTCAGAACCATCTCATAAGAAATGCTGAAGGGAATTCTCCAATCTGAAAGAAAAATACACTAACAAAGTATAGGAACAACCTATAGATTTGGAGAAAATATTTGCAAACAATACATTTGATAAGGGTTCAATATATCTGAAATACATAAAAAACTCAACTCAATAGCAAGAAAACAAAAAACATTTAAAAATTGGAAAATACTTGAATAGACATTTCTTAACAGAAGACATATAAATGGCCAAATATATATATATATATATATATTTAAAAAATGATCAACAGCACTAATCATTAGGAAAATGCAAATTAAAACCACAATAAGTTATCACCTCATACCTATTAGAATGGCCATTAACAAAAAAAGTAAAAGATAAGTGTTGGTGAGGATGTCAAAAAAAGGAAACACTTGTATGCTGTTGATGGAAATGTAAATTAGTACAGTCATTATGTTATATATGAAGGTTCCTCAAAAAACTAAAAATATAATTACCATATGATACAGTAATCTCACTTCTTGATATATATCCTATCCTAAGGACTTAAAATCACTATGTCAAAGAGATATCTACAATCTCAAGTTCATCACATCATAATTCACAATAGCCAAGATATGAAATCAATCTAAGTGCTCATTAATGGATGAATGAAAGAAAATTTGACATATATACACAATGTAATGCTATTCAGCCTTAAAAAAGAAGGAAATTCTTTCATTTGTGATAACATGGATGGAAGTGGGAGACATTTACACTAAGCAAAATAAACCATACACAGAAGACAAATGTGACATGTTCTCACTTACATGCAGAATCTAAAACAAACTCATAGGAGCAGAGAATATAAAGATTGTTACCAGAGGCCAGAGGTTGCAGGAATGGAGAGATACTGGTGAAAGGGTACACAGTTGCACTTATATGGGAAGAATAAATGATAAGTATTCAAGGTGATTAATATGTTAATTAGCATGATTCAATCATTCCACACTCTGTATGTATACACATATTTTATAACATCACTGTGTGACCAATAATTATATACAATTATAATTGTCAAAAATAAAATTTAAATTAAAAGTTATTAGTCTATATTTTGAGGTACATAATATATAAAGATGTAATTTTGTGACATGTACAACTGAAAGGATTGAGAGTAGAGTTTCTATATTTTATTGAGGTTAAGATGGTATAAATTTAAATTAAAGTATTATAATTTAAGGATGTTAAATATGATCCCCACAGTAACCACAAAGAAAATATCTATAGAATGTATACAAAAAGAAACAAGAGAGGAATTTTAATATTTCACTACCAAAAAAATCAACTAAACACAAAATAAAACAATAATACAGAAAATGAGGGACAAAAAGATTATAAGATATATAGAAATCAATAGCAAAATGATAGCAGTTAGTCCCTCTTGATTAGTAATGACTTAAATGTAAATGGAAAATTGGCAGAATTGATAAAAGCACATGATCCAACTATATGCTGTCTACCATATACTCACTTTACATCCAAAGACATAAATAGATTAAAAGTCAAAGGATGAAAAAAGATGTCTCATGCAAATAGTAACTAAAAGAGAGCAGGGGTAGTTATACTAACATCAAAGAGACTTTAAACCAAGAAAGGTAATAAACAGACAGAAAATGATATATTAATAAAAGGTTCAATACAGAAAGAAGATGAAAAAATTATAAACAATTTACATATCTAAAAACAGACCATGAAAATATATGAGGTAAAAACTGACAGAATTGAAGGCAGAAACGGATAGTTCTATAACAACAGTCGGAAATTTCAATATACCACTCTCAATAATGGATAGCACAGCTAGACAGAATATAAGGAAACAGAGGACTTAAATCAACTAGATGTAGCAAACATATACCGAACACTTTACCCCAAAACAACAGTGTACATATTCTTCTCAACTGCACATGAAACAATTTTTATGATAGACCATGTTATCTTATGTTAGGTGATAAATTATCTTATGTTAGGTGATAAATTAAGTCTCAATAGATTTTAAAAGATATACATCATACGAAGTATCTTCTTCAACCACAATGGGATGATGTTAAAAATCAATAATAAAACTGAAAAATTCTCAAATTTGTGGAAATTAACAACCATGTATTAAAGAAGAAATCACAAGAAAAATTGGAAAGTACTTATAATTGAATGAAAATTAAAACATATACTATAATTACAGAATGCAATAAAAGCAATGTTAAAGGATAAATTCATATCTATAAACATTTACATTAAAAAACAAGAAAGATGTCAAACCAACAACAATGTAACTTTACAACTTGAAGTAGAAAAAGAAGAACAAACTAAAACAAGCTAGCAGGAAAAAAGGAAATAATAAAGATTAGGGCAGAGATAAATGAAATAGAGAATTGAAAAACAATAGAAAAAAAAATCAATGAGACCAAAAGTTGGTTCTTTGAAAGATAAGCAAAATTAACCAATCTTCAGCTAGATGTACTAAGGAAAAAAGAGATAAAATTTGAATTATTAAAATAATAAATGAAAGTGGGGAAATTAGTATCAATTCTACAGACATAAAAAGGAGAGTATTATGAAAAATTATACACCAACAAATTATTGGATAACCTAGATGAAATGGAGACATTTCTAGAAACATAAAACCTACCAGGATTAAATCATTGAGAAATGGAAAATCTGAATAGACCTATAACTAGTATGGAGATTGAATCAGTAATTAAAAATCTCCTGATAAAGAAAAGCCTTGGACATGATGGCTTTGCTAACGAATTATACAGACATTAAAAGAAGAATTAATACCAATCCTTCTCAAGCTTTTTCAGAGAATTAAATAGGAGAGAAAACTTCCTAACTCATTCTATGAGGCCAGCAATTCCCTGGCACCAAATCCAGATAAAGAGACTAAAAGGCAAGAAAACCACAGACGAATATCCCTTACAAACATCAGTGCAAAAATCTTCAACAATACACTAACAAATTGAACTCACCAGCATAATCAAAAGATTATACACCATGACCAAGTGGGATTTATTCCTGGAATACAAGGATGGCTCGATATAGGAAAATCAATCAAGGTAATACATCACATTAACACAGTGATAGAAAAACAAAACATGACCATCTCAATGACATAGAAAATGTATTTGTCCAAATTCATTTTTTCATGATAAAAAACACTCAACAAACTAAAATAGAATAAAACTACTTCAATATAATAAAAGCCTGTTCAGGAAAACAAAAACACAAAGAAACAAAATTCAAACCACATTTTCCTCTGCTCTCACATCAACACCATAGTCATCAACACAGAAAAAGACTTCAGTGATGCCCAGATATGTGGGAATTTCTCACCACAGCAAGTTAATTCTGCAGTAGACACAAACTGGGTGTCCTCTAATTCAATTTCAATACTATCTCCCTAGAGATAGTGTCAGATCTCACAAATTTAGGGCTCAGTCCCCAAGACTGCCTTCCCTTCAGATACCAGTCCAGGACTTCAGAACTTCTGATCAAACAGCTTCAAGCTAGGGTTCCCACAACCTCCTCTCTGGGTTTAATTAATTTTTTGGACAGCTCACATAATTTAGGGAAACATTTAATTACATTTACCAGTTTATTGTAAAGGATGTAACAAAGGATACAGATGCATACAGTGACATATGGGAAAGAGATGCAGAATTTCCAAGCTCTCCTGGGGCACACCACCCTCCAGGAACCTCCACATGTTCAGCTATCTAGAAGCTCTCAAATCCTATCCTTTGGGCCTTTTATGGAGACTTCACTGGTTGTCCATGACTGAAGCATGGACAATTGTGTCAAAATGTGATTGGATAAAAAGGGTATGGTCTAGGGCCTGTTTGCTCAGATTCTTCTTGGCCTCTCTGTGCAGCATTCCTTCCTCCAGGATATGGGGCAGGACCCTCTCTTCTTATGACGCACAATTACACCTTAGATAGGTGTAAAGAGGGCAGGAGAAGGTCAGAGAGAAAGATTCTGTTTCCTGAGGCCCCAACATTATAAGAAAAGACTGTAATAAAGGATATGAGAATTATGAGCCAAGAATCATAGATGAAAGCCTATATATATAATAGTATCAAAAGTCATATATGAGAGCTCACAGTGAACATCATACTCAATGGTAAAAGGCTGAAACAAGATCAGGAATAAGGCAAGGATGCCCAATTTTATCATTTCTATTAAACATAGTACTGGAAGTCCTAGCCAGATCAATTAGGCAAGATAAAGGGGAAAATGTCATCCAAATTAGAAAGGAAAAAATAAGATTATCTCTGTTATCAAATGATGTGATTATATAAGTAGAAAGCCCTAAAGATTCCACAAAAAAATTTGTTAGAACTAATAAATGAATTTAGCAAAGTACCAGGATACAAATCCAACACCCAAGGTCAGTTGCATTTTTATACATGAATGATAAACAATCTGAAATAAAACTATGAAAATAATTCCATTTATAATAGCATCTAAAAGAATAAAGTACTCAGGAATTAATCAAGGAGGTGAAAGACTTGTGCAATGAAGATTATAAAACTTTGCTTAAAAAGAAAAAGACAAATAAACAGAAACATGTTCATGGATTGCAAGACTTAATATTGTTAAGATGTCAATACTACCCAATGCAATCTATAGACTCATGCAATCCTTATCAAAATCTCAATGATGTTCACAGAAATACAAAAACCAATTCTAAAATTTATATAAAATCTCAAGGGATCCTAAATAGCCAAAATAATCTTGATTCCATATGAAATTTGGATATTTTTTTCTAATTCTTCAAAAAAAATCATTACAAAAATAACAAAGCTGAAGTACTCACAACTTCTTGATTTCAAAACTTACTATAAAGCTACATTAATCAAAACAGTATGTAACTGACATAAAGATAGACATATAGACCAACACATGTAGAATAGAGTACTCAACAATAAATTCTTGCATATATGGTCAAATGATTTTTCACAAAGTTGCCAAGACCATTCAAAGAGGAAAACATAGTCTTTTCAACAAATGGTGCTGGGAAAACTGAATATCCACATGCAACAAAATGAAGTTGGACACTTACCTAACACCATATACAGAAATTATTTCAAAGTGGATCAAAGACCTAAATGTAAGACATAAAACTAGAAAACTAGAAAGCTGGATTGGCTTGGTGTCTCACACATGTAATCCTGGTACCCTGGGAGGCTGAGGTGGGAAGGTTGCTTGAGCCCAGGAATTCGAGACAAGCCTGAGCAACATAGCAAGACCCTGTCTCTATCAAAAATAAAATAATTAGCAAGACGTGGTAGCACATATCTGTAGTACCAGCTACTCAGGAGGTTGAGGCAGGAAGATCCCTTTAACCCAGGGATTTGAGGTTGCAGTGAGCTATGATGACACCATTGCACTCTAGCTCCGGTTATAGAGAGAATTTGTCTCAAAAAAAAATTAATCAATTAAATAAAACTCTTAGAAAATAACAAAGGGAAAAAGCTTCATGACATTAGATTTAGCAGTGATTTCTTGCATATGACATCAAAAACATAGCAAAAGAAAAAAATAGATGAATTGGATTTGACGAAAATTAAAAAATTCTGTTCATCAAAACACACTATCAACAAACTAAAAGGGCAACTCACAGACTGAGATAAAATATTTGGAAATCATATACCTGAAAGGGATTAATATACATAATATATGGAGAACTCTTAAATTTCAATAAAAACAAAAAAACAATATTAAAAACAGGCAAAAAACTTGAATAGATATTTTCTAAAAATATACAAATGTTGGGGAGGGTATATTCATACATAATGAATGAGAAGTGCATTGTCTGGGGGATGGTCACGCTTGAAGCTCAGACTTGTCGGGGGAGGGAAGACAAGGGCATTTTTTGAAACCTTAAAATTCGTAACCCTATAATATGCTGAAATAAAAAAGAGAAAAAAAGAAAAAAGACACATGAATGTCCAAAAAGCATACGAAAAGATGCTAAATATCACTAATAATTTGGAAAATGCAAATCAAAACTATGAGATACTACCTCATACTCATTAGGATGACTACTATTGAAAAAGAAAACAAACAAACAAAAAAATAGCCAGTGTTGGTGATGATGTGGAGAAATTGGAATCCTTGTGCACTATTGCTAGGAATGTAAAATATTAACATTAAATAGTATAGCCACTGTGGAAAACAGTATGACAATTCCTCAAAAAAAAAAATCAATATAAAAAGAGAATTACCATTTGATCCAGCAATTCCACTTCTGGGTATATACCTAAAAGAATTGAAAGAAAGGTCTTAGAGAGTTATTTGTATACCCATGCTCATAGCCACATTATTCACAATAGCTAAAATGTAGGTGCAACCCAAATGCTCATTGACAGAAGAATAGACAAGCAAAATGTGGCATACACATACAATAAAATGTTATTCAAAATTATTATTCAATATAATTCAAAATTATTATTAATGATATATACATACAATGGAATATTTCTTTTCTTAAAAGGAAATTGACATATGCTATGACATGGATAAACCCTGAGGACATTATACTAAGTGAGATAAGTCATTCACAAAAAGACAAATACTGTATGATTCCATTTATATCAGGTAGTTAGAGCAGTCAAAATCATAGAGGCAGAAAGTAGAATGGTGATTGCCAGATGTTGGGGAGAGGGGAAAATGAACAGTTATTGTTTAATGGGTACAGATTTTCAATTCTACCAGATGAAAAGGGCTATGAAGATGGATGGCTTTGCAATACTATAAATGTATTTAATACTACTGAACTTTATATTTTAAATTGGTTAAGATGGTCTTTTTATGTTACATTTAATTTACCACAAAAAATAATTTGGACAAAAAAGGCAGGAAGAGGAAGAGTAGAGAATAGCTTTGTATGTTTCCAGAAAGGATTTATTCCAGAAATATCGAAAAAGAAGGTCAATTACAAAGAGAAGTTGTATCAGGAAGAAAAATATTGAACAGAAAGAGAATGGCTGCTCTAAGGAGTATTAAAAACTACATCAGGCAATATATTGTAGTGGATAGCACATGGATTTAAACATCAAAAAGATCTGGGTTTGTATCCTGGCTCCCTGTCATCTTTAAGCTTCAGGTTAAATAATAAACATACTTACTAAGGTAAGTATGATGATGGTGTAAAGGTTAAATATAATAATGAAATTATAAGCAATTATGGTCTATCTAAACTGAACCAATTGTTTTTCTGAGTGCTTAATGAGAATAGATGTCCACTTGGTTACAAAAATGACAAGAGCTGCTTTTTTAGCAGAAAAATCAGTAAAGGCTTTGCTTTTGGCTTCTGCCATGATCTCTGAAATATAAACTTATACTCTAATACTGGATATTTCTTGGGTACTTAGCTTCTATAATTGATTAATTTACCATTTTTTAATCAGGTTACTTGAATATGTATCAAATCCCTTTTGCATCTATGGCACCCCAAAGTCATGAACTAAAATACAGCTACTATATGCTGTTTACCGTTTTTACTTTGTTTGTACCAGAATACACACTCAATTCAAAGCTATCAGGTTAGCCACTTGAGAAAATAGAGTATTAGGCAGTGGAGTTGATTTGATGGCTGTATATTCATTCCATGATGATAACATATTAGCATATATTGCACAGGAAATATCTTGTTATTTTAAAGAGAAAGCCATCTATAAACAATATTAAGTCAGGATCCATTAAAGGAGTTTTTGCAAGATCAGTCCGGGACATACTTACCTCCTAAATTACAGCTAAAAGTTATATAATTTCCATTCATCTGGGAGAATTAAAATTTTAACAACATTGAATTGTGATACAAGCAGCAAAAAGTAAGAAGTCTTTATAAGCAGTAAAATGAATCTCAGAGAAATGTTGAAAGGTACCTAGAAGTAACAGTGATTGCAAAGTTCCATGGCTGAAATTACAAAGGAGACAGTAAATACCATATGGGCCCACCAAAAGAACCTTGAGTCATTTGCTATCATGGTAATGGAGACCACACACCTTTAAAGTATTTACTGGTCTCACAAACGGATGTCTGTCCTCTCGCTAATACTTCCTGCTGTTTGTGATTAACGCTTCAAGTTGAAAGAAAATAAAATGTCTTTTTTAAAAAGTTGATTAGCTCTCAAAGGAAGACAAATCTAGTTTTGGTATTTATTTTGGCTAGGTTAAAGAGGAGGCTGATTTATATGTAATTTTCCAACTTATAAAAATGAATTTTCTTTTTTCACTAATAATTATTTTTGCTTTGGTTTGAGACATTAGCAGGTATTTACATGTATCACACAGTAGGCGGTCTAGAAAGGATATGTAAGTGATGATTCTGTGAGGGAAGGAGATAGAACTAATCATGGTTAGCCCTTTGCCTCTGGATAAGCAGAATGATAAAAAGGAGGGATGATAAATCCTGACATGGTCACTCAACCTGCTGACAGCTGTTCAGACCTGACTTCATTAAAAACTACCAGATGTGCCATGATCCTGAAATGGGCAACTCACTTATGCAACAAACACAACATAGCACAGTAATCTGGAATGAGTACTCATGTATACAACAACATATACCTTCCTTAAAAAATCCAAAAACAGGCAACTCAATACTTACTCAGTGCTTAACTAATTTGACTGAAACAGATAGCACCAATCAGCAGCACTCAGAAACTGATGTGCTAACACAAGATGAGTAACACAAGATGAGTATTCCTCCTCCAAGCCTCAACTTTACAGATTAGCTTTAGTGTTGTGTTAAATTCTCTCATGCATAATTTTTGGTTCAAGAGTTTTCAAATTTTTTTTGACATTAAAAAAAGAAAATATCTTTGTGGAAACCAAAACAAAACTGAAAGAAATGTTTGTGATAACTGTCAACTTTTATAAATCTGCAATTTGTTATGATTTCTTTAATTCTAAATAAATACATACATTTGTACTTAATTTTATAGTCATAATTTTAAATTACTTTTTCTTAGAGGATTCCTCAAAATTGAATAAATTTCAGGCCTCACAAAACCTGGAGCAGTTGGCTATAATTCTGGGATACTTGAAAGTGACAGTTTGACACAGGTTTCCCTGGGGTTCAAATATGGTAAAGAATATTTGGACTAGTATATTATTTTTTCTGTGAAATCTTTCTCTGAGGACAACTGCCTGGAACTGAACAGATAATATGTAGTGAAGCTCATTATTCACCTCAACCTTATAGTCCTAAGGAGCCTATCCCAACAAATGAATTTATGAATTTATATGCCTTCATCTTTCAAAAAACTGTATTTCTCAATGTGCATCCATTTTCACCTTAACTACAGACTTTCTTATAAATGTAAGTACAATTAGTTTATTGCAAGTGTCTATTAATTTTAATTCCCTTTATGCTATCTTTTGGTTTTTTTAATTCAAATTGTGCCACTTTATTCATATAACATTCTAACTCCTTCACCCATTTTCCTTGGCATTTATTAATACAAAATTAAAATCCATAATAAATAAATATTCTTCCAACCCAGAAAAAGTCTAAGAAAGAAGTCACTAACTGATCAGTTTTTATTTATAAGTCAATATCAAAGGATTGCCTTGATAATCACTAAGCATTTATCCATCCACCCATCTTTTTGATAAATGTGTTTAATGCCTACTATATATCAACTACCAGCAAATGAAAAGAACATTGTCCTAGTATTAATCAAGAGATCAAGAGGGCCTTTAAAATACATCCACTTTAAAATCCTTACCATCTATATAAGGCAACACTAAAATTTGAACATAGTTGTTAATAAATATATGTGGGTTTACTACTATTTAATATTTTAGCAATGGAAAAATAATCTTGGATACAGAAATCTTGTACCTTAATCCTAAATTATGAGGCTGAAGCATATTAGCAAGTGCTGGGCCAGCATGTAGTAGAGCTGACAATCTCTCCTTATAATCTAGTGGGAAAGACAGAAATGCATCATGATAATTACTATGATGGAAAACTATGCATAGTAAAGTGGGACAAAGTGTCTATATCTGCCTTTGGAGTCAGGGTGGGTTAAGAGAAGCAACAGCTTGGAAGTGAGACTAGTAAGAATTTAGCAGATATAAAGGAAAGGAAGGCCATTCCAGGCAGAGGGGAAAACTCCTGCAAAACATAGTAGCAAAACAATCTGTGATATGTTTAGAAAACTGCAAGTAATTTATAATTTGGGAAAGCATAAGAGGAGAAAAGGTGAAGTATAACAAATACTGGGGGAGAAAGAGAAGTAGTCAATAGGAATAAATGGACAGATAAGATAAGTTCACACAGAACCGACATTGCTAGGCAAGAGTTTGGATTTTACCACTTGAGCAGTGGAACACCACTGAAAGATCTGGAGGAAGAAAGGAACACAAATCTTCTAATGAGAAAGGCCATGACACCAATGAGGAGAACAAATTGGAAGAAGCAAGACTAGTGTTAGAAAATGTACATTTCAAGGAAAGTTTACCATCAGAATCAGCCTCACTTTTGCCCTCTGAAACTAATACCTGCCTGCTGTTACCCTACCAGTACTGTGCATTTTGAATTACACTTTTTATCCCACTGCAATTATTAGACTTTAAGACAAACTAAATAAGTTTGACATTAAAAAAATCCATTGGTCTGATAAATTCGCAAATAAGAATGATAGTAGTAATAAGTATCATTTATTGTATCCTAGGTACCACATACTATGCTAAGCATTTCAGATGTACTATCTCATTTAATCTACATACTAACCCTACAATTACAGTGATGATTATCATCACCATTTTACAAAGAAAGAAAAAAATTTAGGGAAGTTAATTGCGTATAGTGGAGCATGCCTGTAGTCTCAGCTACTCAGAAGGCTGAGGTGGGAGAATAACTTGGACCCGAAAGTTTGAGTCCAGCCAGGGCAACAAAGCAAGACCACAACTCTAAAATAAAATTTGAAATTTGGAAAAAAAAAAAAAAGGCTTAAGAAAGTTTTATTACATGCCCAAGCTCATAAGCTAAGAAAATGGCTGAGTTCAGCCTCAAACCCAAAATATTCTTACATCAATACTCTTACCCCAGCTCTATATAGGGCATCATAAATGACACGATGGGAATTGCCTCAAGTAATCTGGTATTAAAAACAGTGGGACTAATCTGTTCTGTGGTTGATAATACTGAGGTGCCAAGGCGACACTCATTTCTAAATTTTCCACTATTCGTTATGTAATTAGAAAAAAACAGCAAAAAGTTGTTCATTTGCTAACTGTATTTATTTTAAAACAAACCAGTAAGCAGTATAGTGATTGTATTAGGGTTCTCCAGAGAAACAGCACCAATAGGACATATGTACAGACATGTAAGAGAAGATTTATTATGGGACTTGGCTCACCTGTTTATGGAAGCCAGAAAGTATCGTGATGTGCCTTCTGCAAGCTGGAGAACCAAAGACACCAAGGGATTGGACGATGCTTGCTCACACTGCTGAAGGCAAATCTTCTTTACTCAGTCTTCTAATTCAAATGTCAGTCTCTTTCAGAACACCCTCACAGACACACTCAGAAATAATGTTTTACCAACTATCTAGGTATCCCTTATCCCAGTCAAGTTGACACATAAAAATAATCATCACAGTGAAAAAAATCTTTTAAATGCTCCCTTTTGATATTATAGAACTGATCACTGAGTCACTGCATCACAAAATGTTTAGCAACTTAAAAGACACTGTCTTAGCTAGTGGAATGAATCAGAGGAAATGTGACCCAAATAATTTAAAATTGACAACACTCAAATATCCAAGTTAAATAAATTTTTCTTAGCATTCGTTTATAACTCAATGGTTCCAAAATTAAAATTTGGGAATGTTCACAAAATTTTATGCAACAAGATAAAATCAATAAATATGAAAATGGGACAAAGGAAATAGCATTTTTTTTCTCAGCAGATTTGGATCCCTAGTTATCTCCTGTTTAGTTGAATAGGCTTAATTCTAACAAATCCCATAATTCCCACCCCAGGTATACTATCCTCTATAATCCCCTCCCTTGAGTGTGTGAACTTAACTGTGAATATGATGGGTTTTACTCCCTTGATTAAGTAACTTAATATGATTAAATCTGAAGGAAGGGATTTTGCAGATGTAATTAAGATCCCAGATTATTGATTTTGAGTTCATCAAAAAGATTATCCTGGATGGGCCTGACCTAATCAGGTGAGACCTTAAAAGGGACATGGGCTTTCCAGAAAAATAGAGATTTAGAGCATGAGAAATCCTTCTGCTGTGTTTGAAGATATAAGTTGTTAAGTTTTAAAATGGCTATGGGGGCCGGGTGCGGTGACTCATGCCTGTAATCCTAGCACTCTGGGAGGCCGAGGCAGGCGGATTGCTCAAGGTCAGGAGTTCGAAACCAGCCTGAGCAAGAGCGAGACCGTCTCTACTATAAATAGAAAGAAATTAACTGGCCAACTAATATATATAGAAAAAATTAGCTGGGCATGGTGGCACATGCCTTTAGTCCCAGCTACTTGGGAGGCTGAGGCAGAAAGATTACTTGAGCCCAGGAGTTTGAGGTTGCTGTGAGCTAGCCTGGGCAACAAAGCAAGACTCTGTCTCAAAAAAATAAATAAAATAAAATAAAATAAAATAAAAGGGCTATGGGGCTCAGACCTGAGGGCACCTGTTAGGTTCTGAGAATGGTCTCTGGCCAACAGCTAGCAAGAATGAGAGAGCCTCAGTTCTATAACCAGCAAGAAAATACAAACTTCAATCCTACAGCTGCAAGGTACTGAAGTATGTCCCAAACCATGTAAGCTTGAAAGAAAATTAGAGCTCCAGAGGAGGATAAAACCTGACCAATACCTTGATTTCAGCCTTGTGAGATGCTTAGCAGAAAAACCCAGCCACACCATGCCAACTTCTGATCTACAGACTGTGAGATAATAAACAGATGTTTTAGTCCACTATTTTTGTGGTAATTTTTTATAAAGCAATAGAAAAAGCTAACACACTGAGGTAGAGATGTGAACTATTGCATGCAGGACACCATGGAAAATTGGTCTCTAACACCAGTAAGCCATAAAATATACAACCAACTACCCTCAGGGAATCGAGAGCTAATCATGCACATAGAAAAGCATACATCTCTACAAAAGTTTACATGATTTGAGCTTTTCATGTTTTGTATGTTCACCAATGTAATAAAAAGTCAGTGCCTCAAGATGAAAATGATACAGGAAACAGGGAGGTCAAATGTAAATAATTTCAACAGTTCTTACAGCAAACCTACATCCTGTCGTCATAAGTATTACACTTGTTTCTTTCTTGACACTATGAATCTTATATTTCTACAGGACTCAGTCACCGGTTTAAGACTAATAAAGACAAGAATTGAAGCATACCTATTTCCTTTCTCCTTTATTATTAAGACTTTATTTACCCTGACTTGTCATAAGTTTGCAAAGACCTATTTTCTCTGCTTTTCTCATCTGCAATGTCTTGGTAATGGGAATTGGGTAATTGGGTAATACAGCCAGAAAAATTAGATTCTATTCAGCTTTATATCCCTGGAGTCCATATCCCCCTATAAACCATGCTTTTTAACTTTAAAATATCAGTAAGAGGTGTTGAAAAATAGCATATTTTGTCCTACACTCATTCTTTCTCCCCTCACCCTACATATATGCACACATTATTCAGATAATAGTTTTGAGAAGCAAGGCTGAAGAAATTAAGGCATTACTTTCCTTCAGTCTGAGAAGTAGACTTATAGTCTGAATTCTAGCCAATATAAAAATGTTCTATAACCAAAAATTTAGAGGACAGTATCCTTCAGCTATGAGCAATCTATTTGCCATTTCAGTAGCTGAAATACTGAAACTCAGCAGATAGATTACAGATGTGAATTTTTGCTGGGAGCACATATAGCAAAGAATATTTTGAAGTATATAATTCACTGAGTGAGATTGGTGCTGAGCCCTCTGAAAACCAGAATTGTTAACAGATTTAAATTCCACAGGTTAATTGGGTAGGAAATATTCTTGAAGTTTCTAAAACAATAGTAGATTGTTAATTGTGAATATATTCATTAACAGATTGCTGCACTTCTATTAAAGAATGATTGGAATCTGCATTTGAAAACATCCTGGAATTATCCTAGTACCGAGATGATGAAAGACATGTATAACCAATAAACAAGTCATTGAGCACAGTCCAAAAACAATTGCGTATATATGTTTATGCATAAAAATGATTTTAGATATTTCTGTCCCATAGAAAACATCATTTTAAACAATGTAATCATTTGAGTAAAAAACACTAAATAATATCTAAATACCAAATTTCAAAACATGAAAACCAAATATAGGCTAAAAGTATTTTTTTACTTTATTATAAGAGTTAAAAATTTTGAATGCCTAGCAGAGAAGAGGGAAGGAAAGGGGAAGAGAGAGGAGGTGAGGGAAGGAGAGAAGAAAGGGGAAGAGTTGTCAGATGAAATGATTTTGCAACCCAAATCTTCTTTATTCATTCAACAAAGAGGTATTAATTACTTATTAGGAGCTAGGCACTGCACTTGTCACTAAAGATGCAAATCACGTTAGGACAAAATCCAGTGAAAATAAAAATATACAAATAGATCATTACAAGGCAACATAAAAAAAGCTAAAATACAGATTTGAGTGAAGAGTTATATTAATTATTGGAGGTTTAAGTTTACTTTACAAAGGAGATGCCATTTTAGCTGGGCCTCAAAGAGCTAACTAAAACAATGTTTGCTAAGGTTGGGTGAAAGGGTCTCGATATTAAACTTAATACCTAAGAGAAATTTCATCTGTCTCAATTCTTTCTCTTAATATCCCTGCCAACTCCACACCCACCTCCCAAACTCATGTGCTGTATCTTGACCTTGCTAGCTGCCTGAGATGAATGACACATCCTTCTGGAAAGAAATTCTTTGACAGATGCTATGAGACAAGGTGGAAAGCTATTGCCCTATATCACATTAGAAGATGAAAGGCTTTGACTTTAGGAGTAAGACTATGGAGAACTTGTCATTTTGCAACAGCTGGAACTAACTAAAGAAAAATATTGAGAAAGCCAAAAATGTATAGGACCACCAGGTGAGTTGGCAATCTTCTGAGAATGTTATTCAGTAATGGCACCAAAAGGCAAGGGCTCCACACACACAAGATATGCTTGAACATATCATCTAGTATAGATTTAAACTTCATGACAGCCATCTTCTGTGACATAGAGTACCACGGTATTTATTTTTCCTTCTTCTTTCCTAGTGGAACTCACATTTTACCCAGGAAGGCATAGAATTGCATTTCCCAAATTCCCTTGCAGATAGGGCTGCCAATAAGATAAAACTAAAATAAATGAGTGGAGTCTTGGGAAAGATTTCTAAAGTACACATTCTCACTGATGGGAATCCATTTGCTTTTTGCCTCCTCCTTCATCAGATAAAAATGACAAGTGTGGCTTTATTGCCTGTATAAGTCCAAAGGTGGTAAACTTGCAAGATTCAGGATCTGAAAGAACAGTAGAAGAACCAAGACAAAAACTCACATTCCTGGCTAAATTATATATGCTTACTGGAGACCTCATTTAAAACTGGAAGGTTGAGGGAACATGAGAATTTTCTGTGCCTTTAAAATTATTAACACACACACACACACACACACACACACACACACACACACACATATCCCTGGAGCAAAAGACAGCAGAGGACTTACTAGTTAAAGATAGCAGCTGCACACTGCAGGGAACATAGGTTTTATAATTTGAATCCAGCCAAGTTAATTTTCTTCTAAAATAAAACAGCAACAATCTTGAATACTAAAAGTCCAGAATTATTACGATGTCCATTTTTCAACCTAAAACCAATAGACATTCCAAGACAAGAAATTGTGATCAAAATGAGCCCAGATGTTGCATTTCAAAATAAAGACTTCAAAGCAGCTAATAAAAATGTGTTGAAAATTTTAAATGTATATTCCAATAATTTTATATATGTTAATAATGGGTGAACAAATAAGGAATCTAAATAGAGACATAAAAACTATTAAAAAATTTTTGAACTAAAATGTACAATGACCAAATTTAAAAAAATTAGATGATCTGGAAGCTTCCATATAGCTGAATATGAGGAGGTTCCTAGAGGGTGGCATGCCCTGGGAGGGCTGGAATTCCTGCACTCCTTCCTCCATACCTGTTTGAAAACTAGGGAGTAGCCTGTGGTATTATGATATACAGTATATATATAGATAGATAGATATCTATATATATAGAGAGAGATAGATATATCTTTTCATCCACAGTTCCTGGTTCATAACTCTCATAGCTCTTGTTACAGTCTCTTCATATAGTGTTGGATGTGTTCTCAGGAGCAGGTCTCAGGAAAGAGACTCTCTCTGGCTTCCCCTGCTTTTCTGATTGTGGGTCATAAGAAACTCATTCCAAAGAGGGTCCCACCCCATATCATGAAGGCTAATAGCATTTTGACATGGTTGTCCATAAAACTCAAGAGGACTGGGTTCAGTTAGTTTCTGGATAGCTGAACTCAAGGAGGTTCCTGAAGCATGGCATGCCTTGGGAGGGTTTGGAAGTTCTGCATCCCTTCCCCTATAACTCACTCTATGCATCTCTTCATTTATATCTTTTATAATATCCTTTATAATCAACTACTAAACAAAAAAAAAAAACCAGTTGAACTAATAGTACATTAGAGAGGAAAGAAAAAAAGAATCAGTAATTTTAAATATAAATAAATAAAAATCATCCAAATCAAAGCATATAGAGAAAAAAACAAGATTGATGAAAAATTACATCTCCAAAACTGCAATTGAATTAGTTATGTAAGGACATCCACTCTCAGCATTCCCATTTAACATGATATATAAAGTCCTAACTAGTACAGTAAGACAAGGGAGAAAAGAGCACACACAGGATTAAGTACAACTCTCTATTCACAGATAACATGATTCTATATGTAGAACACTCATTTATACATTGTCTGTGGTTGCTTATGTGCCACAATTGTAGACTTTAGTAGTTGTAACAGAGACTAATGGCCTGTAAGGTCTAAAATAGTTACCATTTGGGCCTTTATGGGAAAAATAAATTCTTACCTCTGATGTAAAAAATTGTAAGGAATTTACAAATAAATAATTAGAACTAATAAGTGAATGAAGCAAGGTAGTATTATATAAGAGCAATATAAAAAATCAGTTTTCTTTGTACCTACTAGCAATAATATGAAACAAAATTTTAAAATTCCATTCACGATAAAATAAAAAATACAATTGTGGGAACATTTAAGAGAGTATGTGGGAGACCTGTACACTGTAAACATTGCTGACAGATACTAAAGAAGTCTTAAATATATAACATCTTACCATTATTAAGGTGGTACTTCACCCCAAATTAATCTAGTGGTTTAATACAATCTCAATAAATATTTAAGTAGGATTTTTTTAGAAATTGAGAAGAGTATTTTAAAATATGTAAATGCAAAGGGCCTAAAATAGCAAAAAAAAAAAAAAAAATTTAGAGAACAAAGTTGGAAGATTTACATTACCTGATATTGACTTAAAATAAAGCTATACCAATCAAGACAGTATGGTATTAGCATAAGGAACACATAAATAGCAAGAAGGGAGACTCCAGAAATAGACTCAAACATATATGGCCAACAGATTTTCAACAAAGTGTTACAATAATACAAAATGGAAAAGTAGTCTTTTCAACAAAAGGCACTAGAATAATTAGATACTTTTACCCTCAGATCATTCACAACAAAAGAATTCAAAGTGGATAATAGATCTAAGAATAAGAGCTAAACTATAAAACTTCTAGAAAAAAACATAAAATTTTTGTGATCATGTGTTACGCAAAACTTTCTTAGATAAGACACAAAAAACACAAAACATAAGAGAAAAAGTGATCTATCTGATGTAATCGAAATTTAAAACATTTGCTTTTCAAATGACACCATTTTGAAAATGAAAAGATAAGCTGCAGATTAGGAGAATATTATTTAGTATTTTATCTCTTGTATTCTTTCATACCATTTTTAAAATACACATTTTCCTGTCTGAGAAAAACGTTATGGAATATCAATTTGTTTTACCCATATTTCACGGAGTAAGGTATGGTGAAGACAGAACAGATCATGAAAGAGAAACTGGGAAGTTTTACCGTTTTGTTACATTCACAGTTCACTGGGGAGAAATAGCACACCACATAGGGCCATTCAGAGGAAACATCAAGGTCAGCCACCAGGCAGAGGGAGAGAAGGTAACTGTAGGCAAGTGCCTTTATTGCGGTTTCTGCAGTAATGAAAGGGTGAGCCAGGGCAACCAGCTTTAGGATTAGCTAGTTTGAATAATTTCAGCTAGCCATGGGGCCTAGGGGATGGCTCTGGTTCTCTGGGGTGATTAGGGCAGGTTCATAGTGACCCAGAGTGTGGGGAAAGTGGTTGGAGTGTGGACAAAATCAGCTTTTTAAGAAGGGGAAACTGACTGTCCTCTACCCAAGGCCTCAAAACTAGGTCAACTATATTACACAATTCTCTCACAATTAATTAACAAATTTAATGAAAATGTAATTAAGATACCTTTGGAAATTGTTTTACAACTTGATAAAATGATTCAAAATTTTATCTGAAAGAGTAATTGAAAATTTACAAGAACACTTGTATAAAGGGAAGGATAAACCTATAAAACCAAGTATTAAAATGAAGTTTAATGTCTCAACAATTATTCTTGTACTCGTACAAGAATGCATGAAAAAGCAAAGAAACAGAGTTAAAATCCTAAACATGACCCTAATGCCCATAAAAATTTAGTATATGATATAGAGAACATTTAAAATCTGTGAGGAAAGAGAACATTATCAGCAAATGCAGTAAATGGTTTAATAACAACCCACTAAATGTTCAAAAAAATAAAATTAAATTTATAGGAGACAACTTACCAAAAAATGCTTTCCTAAAGAATTCTTTATTTAAATATAAAAAATTAGACCACATAATTACTAGAAGAAATAATATTTATCTGCTCTTAGAGTGTAAAACATCTTTCTCAGTGTGCTACAGAAAACAGTTATCCTCGAATAGATACTTGTAAAATTTAAACATATCCATAAGTTACAAAGAATATGATAAAAAGGCAAATGCGAGTGACACACCAGAAAAGAAATATCCTAACTTCTATGTGACACCATGTGAATTACATAGAAAAGAAAATAACCTACAAGAAATAAAAATGAGCAATAGCTATAAAAATGGCCCAAAAAGAAATAAAAATGGTCAAAACCTTACTTACAAATAAGTGAAAATTAAAACAATAAGGCACAACTTATACCTAAGAAATTGGTAAAGATTTATTTAAATGACTAAAAGAAAAACACGAGGGACAATAAAATTTTAGAGTTTGACTAAGAAGCAATTCATTAATTGGGGAACACCAGACTGAAAAATGTTTAGTGCTCCAATAACAAAATGTGTGAGGCCAATATTTATTGGGAAAATGCAGAAGCAAATGAAGAAATTATTTTATTGATTTGCAATTACAAAATTGCTCTTTTTAAGGTACCTTGTTGGAAAGTCTCTAGTCATATAATCATGTTAGTTGACTGCTTATAATTGGCTGGGGTTAAGTTTTATTTCTGTCTAACCTAAGCATTTATCAAAAATGGCCCAAGTTAAGGTCTGCTTATATTTGTAGTTATGACCCAAATTAAGTTTCACTTATGTTTGTCATTTAAGCAAGATTAAGGCTATTTTTGAGATCTTTAGTATTGTTTGCTCAGGAATTTTTCAGTCCTGGTCTGCATTTTAATTTTGATGTAGCAATGATAATATCCACCTTCATCAAGAGTGCAGGTAAATAGCCAGTCTCTTATATTACTTATGAAAATATAAAGTAATACAGCTTTTGTGTACAGTAACAAAACTTTTAAAGGGCATGCCCATTGATCCAACAATTCATATATATATATAATTATATACATTAATACATATATATACATACATACACACATATAATGTTCATCCTATGATAGTAAAAAATGGTCAATAACCTAAAAAAACACTAATGAGGATTGATTAAACAAATTAGGGTATGTCTATTTAATGGAATAATATGCATTCATAAAAAATTAAATTATAAAAGGTTATTTTAGAAAATATCCATAATATATTATTAACAGATGACTTATGTTATCAAATAGCATAAAGAGAACAATTCCATTTTTGTTTAAAAATGTATATGAGAAAACAACTGGAAAGGCAAACAATAGTTACTATGTGGTAAGATCTTCTCTGTTCCAAATTTTCCATAATGAACATGTATTAATTTTATAATCCAAATATTTGTCTACTTACACTTTAAATTTTATTCAAAAGATTTCCTCTATAATTTCCTTATATTTCATGTAACCTGAATTACTTTCAAAGTGTTGTTCTATTGTTCACATTTTCTTTGCCTATTTTCCTCAAAAATGTTCTCAAGTCACCATTCTTTAAGTACCTTTAGTCAATAAAAATCAAGCAAAAGATTCACAGGTTTTGATGACTTTAATTCCCTTTACAAATTTTCATACCCCAAATGTAACTCCTAAACTTTCAGGGAGTTAGAAATGTGCTGTGAACATGGGGGGCCTATTTTTTAAATACATGGAGTAGTTGACCAGAGTTGTTTCATTTTTTTTTTCTTGGTCTAGAGATGTATAATACATTTTTGTGATTACATCAGCCATGTTCTTTTCTCTAACTTATACAGTTGTCATCTTATAGACATCAAAGAACTACAGTAATCATAAAATTGATCATTATATATAATGACCGAGACTTTAGATTAAATAGGATAAGTGAGAAATTTGACTGGAAAATGTAGAGTCCTGAGAAGTTAGGGCAGTCTCACTATGTTACGACACAACTGTCACGTTACTCTGCAATCCCACTATTCTGAGTTTATTTAAGACCAGAAGTAACTGATCACCTCTACAAAGCTCTTTTGTATTTTCTGTTTCAGCAGAAGTACTAGAAGACTCTTGGGAAAGCTCAGTTACTCAAGATTTATAACTCAATTCCTCCAACTGGGAAAGTTTGAGTAAATAGCTAAACTTGTATTTGTTTCTTTGAGACTTTACTATGGAGAATCATATTCTACCACCTCATATCAAGCATAGTAATGAGCCAATTAAACAACATCATTGCAGACAATTTTCTCAAGCTTCTCCCCTATTCAAATAACCATAAATCAACCAACTTCAAAAAGCTCTTGAGCACAGTGCATGCTTTGAGTAAAGAAAATAGCCAAGCAAGATCGAAAAATTGTGTGTGTCGTCTTGTAGCAATTAGTTATAAACAATAGAACTAGGACTAAAGAAAATTCTGCTGGTTGCTTACTGATCTTATTTTTATTTTGTTCATTGTTTTTAAAGCTGCTTTGATTACTGCTAGAGCAGTAACTTATCAGGAGAGTAATATATAGTATAGTCTGTTGATTCACTGCATGTGCACCTAATAGCCCCCTAAATCCACAGGGATAAAATAAGGTAAATGTTGGATAAAAGTAATTTTTTTCCCAATTTACAGCCCTCAGCTATCTGAGGCTGAGCTCCATTGATCTTTTTTAATTACTTGGGTAGAATATTCAATAAAGGCTTACCTCCTCTTTACTTAAATATCAATTGCTTTAGTTAGCAAACATTATAAATACTCTTCTATTTATTACAAGATACTCATATCTACTCTGATTCTCACAAATTTGGCATTGATGAGTAATCTGTGAAATGTTTAATGATCTTAGTTACTCAAGTAAAAAGAGTCAAATACAAACTCTTCTGCATTTTAATGATATTTTAAATTAAACTGAATAATGTCCTTCCTAAGAACTACAATTATGAATCTTCTGTACCCTAAATCCCAAACTCACACTCTGAAAGTGGTAACTATTATGGATATTCCATATCCCTTCTTTAAAGAAAATTTCTTCACAGAAAATAAATAATCAACAGAATAAAAATATAACCTACAGAATAGGAGAAAAATATTTGCAAACTATCTGATGTCATTTGTGGCAACATGGGTAGAACTGAAGGACATTATGTCAAGCGAATTAAATCAGGCACAGAAAGTTAAACACTGCATGTTCTCACTCAAAAGTGGAAGATAAAACAGTTGATCCCATAGAAGTAAAAAGGATAACAGAGGATACTAGAGGCTGGGAAGGATGAGGAAAGGGAGGATGGAGAGAGATTTGTTAAAGGATACAAAATTACAGCTAGGTAAGGGAAATAAATTCTAGCAATCTCTACCCCTGTAGGATGACTACAGTTAACAATAATGTATTATAGAGTTTCAGCTACTAATAGCTAGAAGAGGATATTGAATTTTCTTAACATAAAGAAGTGATAAATGTCTGAGATGATAGATGTGCTAATTACCCTTATCTGATCACTATACATTATATGTATGGAAACATCACTATGTACCACCAAAAATATGTATAATTATATGTCAATTTAAAATATAAAACAAAAAAACTTTAAAATTGTGTTTCTTTGTTTTTAAAGCAAAAAACAATAGGACACTTAAAAAATATTCTGCTCTAATAAGATGCATTATGTTTTGCAAAAGCTAGTCTGATATAGTGGAAAAAATGCTGCCTTCAGTGTTTAACTACTTGTAGTCTGTATGACAATGTACAAGTCAGTTAACTTCTCTGGGTCTCAATGTCTGCATTCATAAGTTGAGACAATTGTTAGAGCCGGATTCTGCAGGGCCCTGGGACAGAGAGACAGAGTCACCGAGGCTATAATTATCAAAAGGAGTTTTATTGTATAGCTCCAGCTAGGGTCTGAGCCTCCTGAGCGCCAGCACAGTGGCCTCTTTTTCGAGCGGGACCGCCTCTGTGTGCCAGTAAGCCTTATATACTCAAGCTATTTACTCGCTGATCATGAATCTGCCCCCCACACACAGCAATTGGTGGGCTTCCACTGATCATGCATCTGTCCCCCACAGTGATTGGTGGGCTTCTGCTGATCACACATCTGCCCAGTCTTTTACTTCATCCTGCCTCTGATAGGCTCTAACTTGTTCCAGGTCCTAGCTGAGAGACTCCCATTTCAGCGTTCTTTGTCTTTTTCCTCTGCATTGCATAATGCACCCATAATGCCCTGCGGTTAGCAAACAAGCAGCAAACAGAAACTGAAAAACAGCTGTTAGCCTAATAGCCCAGCATCTTACAACAACATTCTTTTATTTATCTGCTTAAATGCAAGGGAATAGATGGTATCTTGAGGTAATCCAACTCTAGAAGGCCTAGAGTATGTACAGTGAGATTATAATTCAAGGTCAAGAGAATAATAAAGTGACCTGTAGATTTGTATAGCTATTTCCACAGCAATGCCAGTTTTTCTTTATATCATTTGAGCCTCACAACCTCCTATGTGATTAATGGGCCTGTATTATTAGCTACTTCTGCCAGATAAAGAAACAGCCTCAAAGTTAATGCCTTTATCAAGATCACAGACCTAATAAATTGAGCTAACAAGACCAGCTCCTGGATCTTCTGACTACAATTTAATGCTCTTTCTACTGTGGCATATTTTTTGTCACACAGGTGTTATATCTAAATTTCTGAAGTTATATTTTCAAATGCATTCTGTTAGCTTTCAAGAAAAAACATACCTTTCTAATTTTACTTAGCAGAGTTGAATATGCAAACCTTAACATGAAATTGAACAGTGTAGAAATATATCCTGAGCTCATGTGAGGTGTCAAAGAGAAATTTTCCCAGCCTCCATATATCTCTAAAGATAATGTGCAAATACAGATGGTTCTAGTACAGCTAAAAGTCAAATGTATATAGTTGAAGTATGAAGTCAATGCTTAAAGATTCTCATCCTTTGATACTTTTGCTCTCTACCATCTGGAAAGATGCTTTATGGACACTGCAATAGTATGAAAATAGCCAACTGGAAGATTTCAACCATTAAAATATTTGGGGCCAGGCGCAGTGGCTCACGCCTGTAATACTAGCACTCTGGGAGGCTGAGGCAGGCGGATTGCTCAAGGTCAGGAGTTCGAAACCACCCTGAGCAAGAGCGAGACCCTGTCTCTACTATAAATAGAAAGAAATTAATTGGCCAACTAATATATATAGAAAAAATTAGCCAGGCATGGTGGTACATCCCTGTAGTCCCAGCTACTTGGGAGGCTGAGGCAGAAGGATTGCTTGAGCCCAGGAGTTCGAGGTTGCTGTGAGCTCGCTGACACCACGGCACTCACTCAAGCCTGGGCAACAAAGCGAGACTCTGTCTCAAAAAAAAAAAAAAAAAAAAAAAAAAAGACATTTGGGGATGAAGAAAGGGACTAACCCACAAAGGAATTAAACATAATAAATTACAAGAAAATGATATAAAATGTGGATAAAAAGTCATCAATTTTTTGACAGACTTCCAGCCTGTCATGGCCACTCAAGCTTTCACTACTCTCCTTTTCCTTAGACCTTCTATACATTTCTACCACATAGCTTAGGACTTTACTATCCTCAAATTGCCCTAATTGTAAACATCAGGTTTGGAAACCACCCGTACATCCAAATGGTTATGTCTCCCTCTTTTATCCCTCTCCCTCATTTATCCTCCTGCTACCAGAGGCATACCCCAGCCCCAGAGAAGAAAGATATGTTTCTACTATCCCAGTTAAAATTAGGATTATCTTCTCCTAGAAGCATTTAAGCTCCATAGAACCATTAATCCAATTAATTATAAGCATAAGTATCTTTCCTAGATGGAATTATTATGGCCACATTGATGTTTTTTTTTTTTCCTATGAGGAAAAAGCATTCTAATTTCCAAGGTACTATCTTACAAATAATCTTGACACATACCCTATTTATAAATTGGTAGCAGTCCACATTCTGACTTGCACTGTGCACTAAAATTTCAAGTGTTGTCATCATGTCTACATTTTCCCAAACTATACTGTAACCAACCTTTTGGGTATGAGAACTACTGCTCTACTCTACTAAACTTCCCGAAAGGCTTATCAAAGTCCTGAGTCTACATCACTTGCTCCAAAATGTTATCGACTGAAGAATAGGCAAATAAATTGTTATGCAAATATAATTAAGGTCACAAGAAAACTGATAAATTACAGCTGTCCAAAGGTAACAATTATATCAGCATGTGTCAAAATTCAAGCTATGTAAATATATCAGAGTACTCAGCTATATATGTTAAGGTCTTGGACTTACTGTTTTAGGAGATAGCACATAAAGGCAAAATAGCATCAAACATAGAAAGAGGTAGAGGGGGATGAGATAGAGAAGGGCAGAGGGAAACAGAGACTGACGTATGTGGAAAAGAGTAAACAAGAAAAGGGAAAACATAATAGGAAGCCCAGAGACAAAAAGAGAAGCAGAGGGAGACAGACATTAAAGTTGAAATGCTATTAATAAAAATGACAAAAAACTGGCAGTTACTGATTAATTAAGGGAAAATGATCAATAATTTTTCCAGGTTTTTTGTTTCTCATTTTCTTGTTCTAGTTACCATATCAAAAAGAAGGGGAATAAGCCCCATAAAACTGAGTAAATTCACTTAAAGTATAGATTCCTGAAAGGTATTTCTCTGGAAAAACTGTGAAATAGAATAAGTTGGCCTCTGTTTACCCAACCTTCCAGTTATGTACTCCTTCTTAGAGTCTACATCTCCTCCTTATTTGATTTTTTAATAAAAACCCTACCTTTAGGAAAGGTTCTAAATTGCATTCACACTAAAGTATAAATGACTAAGTCTAGTGTTCAGGGCAAATAATTAGTGATATTATGTCCAGACAACTTTTGGTCAAAACAGGGACACTTTTGAGAGTGAAGGGGGCACTATTAATAATTATGCCCTGGCAACAGACATAAAACATGACTGGTCTGGGGGAAAGGAGACATATGATCACCCCTAAGTAGGATAGAGATATTTGGGGAAAAGGGCCCTTCCTCAAGTAGAGCCCTTCCCTGAGTCTCTAAAATAGGATAGATTACTGCTTCTCTGCCATGTAGTAAATCCAGTTCTACACTGGAGTCTCATATGGATCAAATTATAATGCCGAACTGTGCTGTCTATTCTTAGGATGTTATAGAACAAGTCATATACTGTGTATCACTTCAAATTATGATCCTATCTCAGAGTCATTCTACTATGTTCTGCCTTACTGAATATGTAGTGGAATAATTTACAAGAGTGTTGGTTTGTGTGGAGCTACAAATATCTGCCAATTAATTAGCAGCACAAATGCAAATGCTAACAATCACCTGATCTGCATTCATATATGATTTTAGATCATCTGTCAAGACTTCTCCTATCTTTCCTAAATGTAGAAAATTCATGTTAGAATTCACATTTATTCTTAAAATAAACCAGAAGTATTTTTAGCAAATAAGAATTTAAACAGTTTTATACACACACACCACACCATTCACTATATTTTTGAAGGTTAGGGCCACAAACAAACCACATAATCAAGTTGCCAGAAAATGTATTCAGTTGATACAAAAAAATTGTCAAAAATATATATTAAAGTTAATAATTTTACTGAAAATCCAAACTTGATAAAATGTCCTTTCCATTTAGTGTACATTTTTCTAAACTTGTTCTACCCTCATTTCTTTAGCTACCTTCTGGTCAGAACCACCCACAAAGATACAATGAGGGCTAGGATAATAGCTGAGTAAAACACCCTCTTATTTCTAGTAGCCATACCTGGTTTTCTCTTAATTTATAGCACAGATTGATTTATTCCCTGTAGGCTCCCTATAAGCTCTTCTTAGTCAAAGAAACTCGCCAGCAATCAATTCAAGATTCACTAAAAATGTTCTAAGTTTAATTGCAAATTGTTCTTTGGATATTTCATCTAGTCCTAGAGTAGGTATGAAAAATTAGCACATTTTAAATTTAATGAAAATTTAATGTGATATATTAGTTTGGTCCAAAAGTATTTGTGGTTCCAGATCACGAATTTTAAGTCATCATAACCAGGCTAAAACACATCTTTATTAATTAAAAAGGAACCATTACAATCAACACATTTTTGTCAACAAGAAATATGTTTGTTTATTCTTGTAGTGTAAAATCTGTGCTTCGGGATTCCACGAACTCTTGGAAAGCATTTTCTGCACCCTGCTGGTTGTGGAAGCATTTTCCCTGCAAAAAGTTGTTGAGATGCTTGAAGAAGTGGTACTTGGCAAGAGGTCAGGTGAATATGGTGAATGTGGCAAAACTTTCGTAGTCCAATTTGTTCAATTTTGAAGTGTTTGTTGTGCAACATGCAGTCAGGTGTTGTGGAGAAGAATTGAGCCCTTTCTATTGACCAATGCCGGCTGCAGGTGTTGCAGTTTTTGGTGCATCTCATTGATTTTCTGGCCATACTTCTTAAATGTAATGGTGTCACTGGGATTCAGAAAGCTGTAGTAGATCAGATTGGCAGCAGACCACCGAACAGTGACCATGACCTTTTTTTGATGCAAGTTTGGCTTTGGAGAATGCTTTGGAGATTCTTCTTGGTCCAAGCACTGAACTCACCATTGCCAGTTGTTGTCCATCTTAAATTATATTTTTTTGTTTAAATAAAAAAATCCACTTTTCGTCACACATCACAATCCGATCGAGAAATGGTTTGTTGTTGTGTACAAGAAGACAACACTTCAAAATGATGATTTTTTTTTTATTTTCAGTCAGCTCATGAGGCACCCACTTATGGATCTCTTTCACCTTTCCAGTTTGCTTCAAATGAGCAACACCTGTAGAATGGTCAATGCTGAGTTCTTCGGCAACTTCTTCTGTACTTATAAGAGGATCAGCTTCAATAATTGCTCTGGATTGGTTGTTGTCAACTTTCTGTGGCCAGCCACTGCACTCCTAATCTTCAAGGATCTTGTCTCCTTTGCAAAACTTCTTGAACCACCACTGCACTGAATGTTCATTAACAGTTCCTGGACCAAATGCATTGTTGCTGCTGCAAGTTGTCCCCGCTGCTGGATGACCCATTTTGAACTAGAATAAGAAAATTGCTCAAATTTGCTTTTTCTCTAACATCAATTCCATAGTCTAAATTAAATATAAAATAAAGAGCAAGTAATGTCATTAACAAAAAAACATAAAGTGAGAAATGCACATTAAAATGATGTATAATATAACCACATTTAAGAATGTGTTCCAATATCAAATGGCAAATATTAATAATAGCCATTAATTTTTTATTTATTCAAATATATATTGGAAATATACTCAATGTAGTGACACAATTACAGAATCTGGACATACTGGTATGAACCATACAATAAGGCCTTGTCCCAACAGAATTTACATTGCAATGAAGAAAGAGTCGGAAACAATCAAGGTCAACATGGTACTATGATGTATTAAGACGACACTTCTTAGCCCATTAGGTTTAAAGGGAAACCTTGGCCTTTAACACTGGAATCTTGCAATACACCGTGATGCAGTTAAAAAGTAACAAATCTGCTAGGTTCTTCACAAAACAATATAAACTAGAGTATAAATATTATCTGTCAAAGATTATTTATAAAGATGATAACATGCACTACACACTTGTCACTCATTAAGAAACACTTAGATTGTTTCATGCTCTTTACTTTCCCACAATTTCCAGTCACACCTATCCCAGAGAACCCATGAAGTAGCACTAAGCTGATCTCTCAAGATACCAAGTTCTCTTGAGCATTACGTGAGAGAACTTGCATAATGAGTCCCAAGATATGTCATTAGCAGATTTGTTTAAACACTTCATTAAGGTAGGCTTGACATAGAAAGCTGTACATATTTAATGTGTGCAATTCAATGAGTTTAAAGATAAATATAGATCCATAAAACCATCGCCATAGTCTATGTCATATACCTATTTATCACCTCAAAAAACTTCCTCTCACTCTTTTTGTTTGTTATTATTTTATTCCAAAATCTTAAGAGGGCACAAATATTTTCATTACATGGATATCTTGTATAATACCTAAAGTCAGGGCCATCACTAGAATAGTGTTCGTTGTACCAGGTAGGTTTTACCGCTCGTCTCCCTCCGATCTTCTCCTTCTTGGTTTCCATTGTTCTTTAGCCACATGCAGAAGAATGAAACAGGACCCCCATCTCTCACCATATACAAAAAATATAATTTAAGATGGACAAAAGACTTAAACGTAAGGCATGAAACCATAAAAATTCTAGAAGTACTGTATTTTCCTGGATAGAGCTGGAACCCATTCTACTAAGTGAAGTATCCCAAGAATAGAAAAACAAGCACCACATGTACTCACCAGCAAATTGGTATTAAATGATCAACACCTCAGTGCACATATAGGAATAACATTTATCAGACATCAGGACATCAGGGGATGGGTATATTCATATATAATGAGTGCAATGCATACCATCTGGGAGATGGACACACTTGAAGCTCTGACTGGGGGGGTGGGGGGGGAGGAAGGAGGGCAACATACATAACCTACACATTTGTACCCTCATAATATGCAGAAATAAAAGAGAGAGAAAAAAGGAAAAACTCTTCTAGACATTGGCTTAGGCAAAGAATTTATGACTATGACCCCAAAGGCAATACAAAGATAAATAAATGGGACTTAATTAAATTAAAAAGCTTCTACACATCAAAGGAAATAATCAACAGAGTAAATATAAAACCTACAGAATGGGAGAAAATATTTACAAACTGTACATCTGATAAAGGTCTAATATCCAGATTCTACAAAGAACTCAAATAAGAAAAAAACAACCCCATTAAAAATTGGGCAAAAGGCAACGGCCACAGCCTCCACCGCGCAACGACCGCCCCTGCCTCTGGGAGTTGGAGTTTCCGAAGAAGGCCTCGCAGGCGGCATCAGGACCACTCCAGAAAGGCTTTCCATGCGAGCTCGCACGCTCCCCATCAATTCCTCAGTCTGTTTTTCAGAGGCACCAAATGTCATCTGAAATGTTGCCAGCAATAACTGAGACTTCTAATGTTGGAAAAAAGCAAGACATAAGTGAAGATCAAGAGGAAAGCCAGAAGCCAAGATTAGGTGAAGGTTTTGAACCAATATCTAAACGACAAATGAAAAAACTTATAAAACAGAAACAATGGGAAGAACAACGGGAACTCCGCAAACAAAAGCGAAAGGAAAAAGGCAAGAGAAAAAAATTAGAGCGACAATGTCAACTGGATTCGAACTCAGATGGAAATGACAGAAAACGTATCCGAAGACATGTTACTCACAGCACCCTCCGTCTTATCATTGACTGTAGCTTTGATGACTTGATGGTATTAAAGGACATTAAGAAACTTCATAAGCAGATACAACGATGTTATGCAGAAAACGGACGAGCACTACATCCTGTGCAGTTTTACTTGACAAGCCATGGAGGCCAGCTGAAAAAGAACATGGATGAAAATGACAAAGGATGGGTCAGCTGGAAGGATATCCACATCAAACCAGAGCACTATAGTGAACTTATGAAAAAAGAAGACCTGGTTTATCTCACATCAGATTCACCTAATGTATTGAAGGAATTAGATGAATCAAAGGCCTATGTGATTGGAGGGTTAGTAGATCACAACCATCACAAGGGACTCACATATAAACAAGCATCAGATTATGGAACTGATCATGCACAGCTCCCTCTTAGAAATTTTGTGAAGATGAATAGTCGAAAAGTTTTGGCAGTTAATCATGTGTTCGAGATTATTCTGGAATACTTGGAAACAAGAGACTGGCAAGAAGCATTTTTTACTATCTTGCCCCAGCGGAAAGGAGCTGTTCCCACAGACAAAGCCTGTGAAGGTTCTTCCCAGGACAAGCAAGCTGTCAGGGTTGAAGACGGATGGGACAATGATTCCAGCAAAGAGGAGCATAGCAGAAATGACCACGTAAGGAAGCAAAGCAGGATAAGGAACATGGCACTGAATCTGCAGTGAACTCTCCACCACCCTAATGTTTCTTGGTTTTCTTTTAGTTTAAGGAAAAATGAGATGCTTCATAGAATATTGGAATTGGAAGATTTTATTATCTCTCATTTGTGTTATGAATTTTTAAAACCTTTTTTTTTTTGGAGCTAAATGATAATAAAAAGCCCTATAAACTTTTGGGGAAGTATTTTTTGTTTTTTGCATAAGATTTAAATGTACATGTGAGTTTCTTAAAAAAGTTTTTAGGCCTTAACTGATACTTTCTTGAAATTTTTACTTTATTAGTATAGCTCGCTTCTCTTTCATTTACTGGATTATAGTCTTCAGAATGTGCTGAATGTTCAGAATGTTCTGACCTTCCAATTTATTATTTTATGTTCTTATCTGTGTCTTTCTGATCTGTTGCTTATGTATTTGTGGGGGCAGATATTTATAAATACCTGTGAGTCTACCAGAATGTTGTATATGGGAAGTTACCCTCCATCTGTACCTTTTTAAAATTTTCAATTTAGTTATTTCAATGAAATATAGTAATTTTAGGAAGTATGAATTTGATAGACTAAACAATTCATTTCTTCTGAACTGTGGAATCCATATCTGTTTCTTCTTTGTGATGCCTTTTCATGGTTAATCACTGAAGAGTTGAGAATCTCTTTAATACATTTTCTTAATTCTTATAATAGTGATAAATTATTTCAGTTTTAAAATTGAATTTTTGCAGACCAAATTATTTTATAAGGCTGCTTTGAAAGATGAATTTTGTCTTTACCTAAATTTAAAATGAAGTAACTCTTAGCAGCTATCCTTCCCTTTCATATATTTTTTTAATAAAACACATGTTGGCTTTTAAAATGAATAAAGTTTATATATGCATTTGTCTCCTATAATAATAGTCAAACTAATGTAAATGTGTTTTCCATAAATATCATACACATGTATGAAAATATGCAAATAATTGTATTTATATCTATTTTTCTTCATCATGTATGGTTCTTAGTTACTAATTGATGATAACGTGATTGATTTGCCATATATCTGTATCATTTGTGTGAATGGTTATGTTAAACACACTAAGAGCAATTTGAGTTTCATTAAGTGCAAAAATCCATAACTAAACATTTATATGGAATCTTTGGCAAGGGAAGATAGAACAAAAGGGAGCTGTTTTAGTTTCCTGTCAGTAACTGTAGAGCAGTTAAATGTTAAAGTGATTGTTCTCTTGTCACAGCTAAAGTAAGATTTCTGGAGACTTCACTAAATTTGAGTAAAAAAAAAAAAAAATTGGGCAAAAGACATGAACAGAAATCTTTCAAAAGAATATAGTAGGCAACAAGTAGGCAACAAACATGAAAAAATGTTCAACATCACCAATTATCAGTAAATACATACTTAGTATTATTTTTAAATGGACAATCTTTATGAAAATAAGATCAGCCCTCATTTTATGGTTAAAAAATAGGCATATATCATTAATAGAGGCACAAATAAAATTTCATTTCAATGCCAAGTGTCAGGGCTACCACCTAGACTTGTATATTTTGTCCAAAGCACAAAGAGATATGGCAGAGGGTATGAGTGGAGCTGAAATCCAATCCATGTCTGACCTCTGCTCACTGTACCCTAATGTGGGGCTGCATCTGGCTACAGAAAAAAGGTTGCCTCTTTCTAATTCACCTTCCTAGAAAAGCTTCCTTTTTATAATTCTCCCAAAGACTTTGTGTAGGCTAGCAGATTTTGGACAAATGCTACCAGCACTACAGCCTATCTTAAAACAACTAAAGTCAGCAACAATTACACAAAGAAGGTCCCTATAGACCAAGTTATTTTCCTGTAAACCATCCAGGGTTAATTTGAAAACAAAAGTTGAAATTCGCTTTGCTGTATATCAAATATTGTTCATTCTAACTAACTAGGTAGATATATAGATGTTTTACTTTAACAGAGTGAAAAAAAGGAGTTGAAATTAGTTTTACATAACTGTAAGAATTAGTATACATAACTGTAAGGCTACAAGAACAACAATAATAGGAAAATCTTAGAAGTGAAAATGTTCTTTGTAAGAGGAGATAATGCTACTGATCACTTTTGGTAACATGTTTTGGAAGCGTTTTCCCCATAGTAGTAATTATCTGACACAGATTCACACATATTCTATCACCAGGTCCCACTTGTGACCAGCAACATAGGCCTAAGAGAAGCCATAACGAATGGTGTCTGGCTAAATAAGCTGAAAGAATTAAACCATTTATCTCTACCTCAGCAAGACTGTTGTCTAACCTCTGATCTAATCTATCAAGTATTTTAGCTAAATATCCCTAAAGATATCCTGTTGCTGGGAACCCCTTGAGGGCCTGGCCTCTTAATGAACCTTCTCTGTCCCAAGCTCCCAGCACAACACTGGGCATGTAGGACTCAATAAATGTAGTAGAACAGATAAAGAGACATTTAGAAACAGCCATTTAGTATCCCTTAATATCCACATAGTAAGCTCAACAGTGAAAGTAATTAAAATCCTATCTGCTGTGGAATGTAAGCTTATTTCCTCTTATTAGGCTCTCAATTCTATAAATATTTACTGAATACCTATTAAATGTAAGGTACCATACACTCAAAACTGTGATGAACACAATGATAAATTCAGAGTTGCTGCTTTTAAGGCAGTTACTGTTTCATGAAGGTGATGGAGGTACAAAGGCAGAGTGTACCAACTGGCATGTTGTCATTCTGTATTAATAACTCAAGAAACTTATAGACAATGGAATTCACTTTCAGAGTCACCTTAGGAATTTGACCTGAGCTGTCACAGCATTGAATCAAAGTAAATAGCAATACCTTTCACATTAGTGAGAAGATTTTGTTGAACATCTTCATCCCATATTTCCCCAAATCCCAATACTCAGTTGTTCTCCCCAGGAACAGAATAGATGTTGTCATGGTGTCCGAGAAAGGATCATGATGATCAAGACTGATAAGAATGAAATCTCTTGCAACAGGAGACTGAAGAAGAAAGAAAGAAAGAAAGAAAGAAAGAAAGAAAGAAAGAAAGAAAGAAAGAAAGAAAGAAAGAAAGAAAGAAAGAAAAGAGAGAGAGAAAGAAAGAAAAGAGAGAGAGAAAGAAAGAAAAGAGAGAGAGAAAGAAAAGAGAGAGAGAAAGAAAAAAGAAAAAATTAATCATTGTGCCTTGAGCCTACTACCCAACAGAACTGAAAGTACATTCATGCTTCCTGCTGCACCCTGATTCCTTCCTGTGTCCCAGGGCTACTGCCACCCTTTAAGGGTTTACAAGTAATTTATGGCCAGTAATTGGCACTAACATTCTACAATTCAAAAATATGATACTTACACTTCCTATGCCTTTTGTATCCGTATTTAAAAATGCTAAAACTGCCCAATGGTTCACCAGTGTTACTGCATGTTTTAAGGAAAAAAAATGCAATAAATTAGTTTGAGTAGTATTGGTTTCAATTTCCTCCTTGTCCAATTTGAATAACAATCTTCTAATGAGAACAGTTCATATTATGATATCTCATTCCAATCTTGTTTTATTAATAATAGGACAATAGCCTTGTGTGATTGATGCTGTCTTTGAATTATAGGTTCTTAGTATTCTGCATTTGGGTTATCTAACTCTTTGAACCATTCCATCAGAATGCTGCATAGTCAAACAGAATGAGAGATTTGGCCAACAATACAATGTAGTCAAAAGCCAAATCAAAATGTTACTGCACCCAGCCATCATTCATAAAATGTAATAGGCATTGCACAGTCTCACATTCTCATCACAGAGAATGTAATGAAAAAGAAAATGCCACATGATCAATCATTTCTCCTGACAAAAAGTTTAATAGGAAAGGGAGAATGTTGTATTACCAATGTAAATCAGCCATTATGGCTTGAATGCTATATTTCCATGGCTATTCCATACTGCTGTATCCAAGATAACTTGAATCTCCCTTCTCTGTAGACATCTGGCTAGGTTTTTCTCTCTCTTTTTTTTTAATTAATAAACTTTACTTTTTTAGAGCAGTTTCTGTTTCACAGAAAAATTGAGTATTAAGTGGAATGACTTTCCATACAGTATAATCCTTGTCCCTGTAGCTAGTTTTGACATAGTCCCAAGGATGCGACAAATCTCAAGAAATAGTAAAAAGATTTAGAAGGATGATTATTACAACAAACAACTTGCTGTTAATGATGATTGTTTTGTAACCACAGCTTTTAATAAACTGAAGCACTGATGCAAAAACTAACTTTCCTACTACCACAGACAGACAATAAATTATTTTTTCCTTTAAAATATACAGTTTTAAGATTATAGAAAGAAAAGCAAAATAAAATTGGAAACAACAAGAAGAAAAAAGTGAAAAAAAATGGCTTGACTACAGGATATGCTCTAAATTCAACAAGCTAAAAAAAATTTTCACTAATTGTAAGAAGGAAATTTCCTCTTGAGAGAAAGATCTGAAGTCTTTGTCAGTTTCAGACCCCAAAGCAAATGTATCTACTTTGCATCTAAGTGGAAGTAGGATGAAAAGCACAATTGTAAAAATCAGTCAAATAGGAGAAAAGATTAAAAAATAAATAAAAAAGAGGTATTGGGCTGTATTTAGGAAAGAAATAAAATAGATAATAAAATGGGAGAAAAATGCTAAAAACATATTCCTAAATTTTGCCCTTTAAATTATTTAGGAATGTGGGAACTAAAAATAACATAATGATATTCATTTCCTTTAATAGAGGTCCCTAATATAGGAGACATTATGTTAACACGATGGCAATCTGTTTGAAAATGCATGTCAAGAACTGAGAGAATAAAGTATAATTAACTTGGCTTTCTTCCATTCCACAAATCCAAGTGCGAACATATGCCTAGGAAACACAAAGACAAAAGACAACTGCTATTCCCAAAGAGATTTATCCTTGAAGAAATATCCACAAAGGCAAAGGAAGAAACAGATCTGGCAGAATGATTGGTGATAGTGAACAGCAATGGAAGAAACAGTCATAAACATACTCTCAGAACCTTCCAATTGTTTTGACTCCTTAACCAATCACTTGACTATAAAAAGAAATAATGATAAAAATCATAAAAAGTATAAAAAAATTATAAAATTATAAAAATGATGATAACTCATGTCTTGAGATAAAAATTAAAAATAGTATAGAAAATGTAAATCTACAGCAACAAAGAAAAAATTATTAAAAGATTTTAATGACATAAAACTGAATATGTTTTGTACTCCATTAAGTAACTGGAAATACTAAAACTGTAGAAACAAAATGCCATAAACTGTAGGCAAAAAAGAGAACAGAAAGTTTCCAGCCAGGGATTTGTGGCAGCTGAGAGCTATGTGCTGTGATGTGTGGCAGGGCTGTGGGATTAGACATAGCTCCTGGAGGGCTGCTGTAAATTATAAACCAGCATATGTGCAAGGGGAAGAAGCAGCCCATTAGTAAACCTTTCAAATATAGATGGGCTCCCAAGAGGTTAGTTTGTACATTATTCACAGAAATAACTTTGACTGCACAAAGATTTGTGGAGCATTTCAATTGCCCTTAGATAATTAAGAATTTGTTCAGTGAACAAAAATGTAAACCTTAAAATCACAGTAGCTGAACAAATTATTCCAAAATGGCATCATTTATTTGATAGCAAAATAAGTTTGGACAAAAATTAACAGGAGATTCAATTGTGGTCACTTAAACTGTCTGAAGGAATATAAAGCAAAGAACAGAGGGCCGTTGATATGCTGTGTACTCCCTTTAAAAAAGAGTAAAGAGACTCCATTAATAATTATAATTCAACATGTACCATATCTGACTAAAATTCAATGCATTTTTTGGCCTGTAACTTAGAAAACTTCTCCTCATGATAGATTCTCTATAATCACAGCATTGGTACAATCTGCTAAATGTTCAATAAGACAGTTGCGCTTGGGCTATAAGTAGCATACAATTTTCATTTCTGCTCTGTGATACAGTGGCTAACTCTGGTGAAAACTCTTCTGGTTAAATACGCCTTTGAATAATATACTTTTCTTTAAAAGAAGAGTGCTAGATGATGTGAAATGAAAAATGGCTTTCACTTAAACATCATTCCATTAATGCATCTTAAGTGTATCATTCCTGTGCTTGTGAGACAAATATTCTTGATGCAGCATAGAAAGAAGCTACACTCATAATATATTTAAAGGAGACACATTAAACTCACACAAGCTGAGTATTCTATTATGCAAAAGAACAGCTATAAATATGGATGTCAAGGAAAGAAGACATTTAACGAGTAAGGACAAGAACACAACTGAAAAATGAATGGGTTCAGAAAGGTCAGAGAGCAAAAGGTCAGAATCCAAGTATTCATGTTTGCACTTTCTAACCACTTTCTTACTTTTCTATTCCAATCTCCTTATCACTTCTCAATTTTTCTTCTAGGAGAAGAGATCTGTGATAAATATACTAACACTATTCTTGACCAATCCCATCCTTATATCATGCTTACTAGTTATATTGGAAGGTCACTGTTCCTTCGTCACAGGGTTCTTTACCCAGGCACACAGCATTTCAGGAGCCAAAGAAGATGTAAGTAGGGAAAATTTCTGGAGTCAGAGAGGTCAGATCATTGTTCTTCTGACTTCTTTTAGTGCCACAAGTGAATTACTTAATCATTCAGAGAATCAACAGAAGAATGGAAAACACACTAAAGCTTGATATCTAAGCCTAAAACTATATCTCCTGCCCATTCCTTGATTCTAATAACAAATCACCCATGGTACTGATTTTTTTAAAAAGCAACTTGATTACATTCCCAAAACTCCCAAAGATCATTTGCTCACTCAAACCTAAGGCTAAGAATCATTTTGTTAGCACAGTAGGCCAGAAGCCTAGAAGGTCCTAACAAATTCATTACAACCTAAATTTCAAAAGCTTCTTACATAATTAATAAGCTTTGTTCTATATCCAAACTTAGACGAAATATAGTTCATCATAAGCTGGAATTTTCCAACATAAGCCAATCGTCATGACGGAAATGCATAGATTTTCCACATTTTTTCTTTTCGTGATGCTTAAATATTCATTTTTAAATAGTAGTAAGGCTTAGATAATTTCAAGGAGACTTCTACATTCATTTCTCACAGCTGCAAACATTAACTCTATTATTATTCCTCAAAAATACATCTGTGGGAGAGTGACATCAGCAAGTTGGCAGAATAAAAGATACCCATCTCACATCCCTCATTAAAAAAATGATCTGGCATCCATCTGTGGACAAAAGTGCCTTTGTAGAATTTTGGGATCTGCATATGTGAAAGCCAGTGAAGCCCAAAACAAAGGAGAGCCACTTTGAGAAAGCAGACCTACATACCAATAGCAACCTCACTGAATATGTTCCCATTCAGATTGAAAGCAGCCCCCTGCCCCTGTAGACTCAGCTCCAGGCCTGTTTGGTCACAATTCTGAAACTAGCCCCATCTGTTGCATCTGTTGAGGAGCAACACCTATCCATGTCCCTGAGAAGTCCACCAAACTCAGACTCAAATACAGATCCAGAAGCAGGCCTATGAAACAGCTATAGTCTATCTCTGCCATTGCTCTGGAGGCAGTCATGCTCACCCAGGAACCTACCCAGAGCCTGAGGGGGAGCCCACTCAGTAACTAGGCAGAAGCCACACCCATCCACATCATTGGTAACAAGTTCATTGTCTTCAAATTTGACTGTAGAACCAGAAGCAGCCCCATGGCCAATTTCCAGCTGTTTTCGACCATGGTCCTTGAGGTGGTCTCATTGGCCATGGTCCTGGAGGCAGTCCCATTTCTGTTGGAAGACATTCCCATTGACTGAATCTGACAGGAACCATACCTGGTAAGAGGCCCACAGACCCAGCAGCAGCCATGTGACCCTGCTCCAGCACCAATCAACTGTAATCCCAGAGGCAGACCTATTAGTCCAGAAACCCTATTAAAAAAGTTCTATACCTACCAAAGCCAGTCTGCAAAGAGGTGCTTGCTCCTTCAAATACACAGACATCAATGCATGGCTGCATATAAAATTAAGAATTAGTCCCACCTGGGATACCAAAAAAAAACAAAACAAAACAAAACAAAACAAAAAAAGAATTAGGCAACCATGATATCACCAAAGAAAACTAATAAAACTCCAGTAACTGACAACAAAAATATGAAGATTTATAAATAGTGTGAAAAAGAATTCAAACTAATAGTTTTAAAGAAGTTCAGCAAGTTACAAGAGAAAACAGATAGAGAACTCAACAAACATACAATGTGAGGGGGAAATAGAAGCGTGGAGGTTTTGTACGTGATTGAAGTTGTTAGCAGCTTAAAAATAGACTCTTAGAACTATATATATCTTAATGTAAGTCTCATGGTAACCATAAGAAAAAAACCTCCAGCAGACACAAAATATAAAGAGGAAGGAACCAAAGCATACTACAACAAGAAAAAAAATTATCAAGTTTCGAATGAAGAAAGTAATAGAACAAGAAAGTAACAAACGAACTACAAAAGTCAGAAAATTTTTTAAATGGCAAGAGTAATTCCTTACCTATCAATAATTACTTCAAGCATATATGAAAAGCAGTAAGTCTTCTGGTTTGATTGGTGTGTGAAGTGCATGAAAAAGACTAGGGTAGATAGCCTGGAAAAAATGATGAGGCTACATTTTGAAAGGTGTTGAATACTCAAAAGCCAAGTGTTGAATGTTTCCCATTTTATCCATTAAGTCTTTCCCAGTTATTTCCACACCTCCTTCTTCAAACTTCTATTGAATTTAACATTTTTACCAGACAATTTAACAGCGGTGAGCCTGTGAGGTTCTTAAGGAGAGGTTTCAGTGCCACTTGATCATACCAAGAACTGCCTGCATCCTATCATGTCAAACACACTTTGTCTCTGTGGAGTTCCTGCAGAGGTCCCATGCACTAAGCAAAACAGCAGAATGGAAACTAAAGTACCATTGTATTTATAGCTGAGCAAGTAACAGAAAGTCCTCACGCTTAATCAAACCAAACCTACACGTTTCCCCGAAAATAAGACAGGGTCTTATATTTATTTTTCCTCAAGAAATCACCGTAGGGCTTATTTTCAGGGGATGTGTTATTTTCCCCAAAGCCTCAGCTTGCAGCACATACAGGATGGCCAGGACCTGACAGAGGGAGCCGACCTTGTTGGTGGGGCTGCCCACACCTTTCTAGTCACCTCTGGGTTAGTAGCTGTCACAATGGGGCAGATGAGAAGGGCTGCTGGTCTTCTTTACTGCTCCGGGAGGAAATGCATGGGTTGTGCAGATATGCTGCGTAGCCATGCCCATCACTAGGTCTTATTTTCCGGATAGGGCTTATATTACACAAATGCTTTGAAATCCTGCTAGGGCTTATTTTATGGGTAGGTCTTATTTTCGGAGAAACACGGTATATCATGGGGCCTGGAGGCAAACTCCAAAAAGAAAGAATAGGAGTGAGAAAGAAACGCAAAAGGGTCCTAGAGAAAGAAAAGAAGAAAAGAAGAAGGAGGTTGTTGGATTTCCCCCCAAGAACATAGGTCTTGTCTAGGTCTATTAACTATGGTGACAAAAACTACAACATGGCATAGAATCATGCCTTAAAGGTATAAAAGTTCTGCTCACTAGGAAACTTTGGTCCAATGATAGTTTGGGGCTCTGACCTATTATGACTCTTATTTCATGGGGGCCAGGGAGCAACTAGTAGAAGATGGTGGGTATATCGGTCAACTATTACTTTAGACAGGGTTTTTTTATAGCAGCACTATCAACATTTTATAGTTGGGTAGTTCTTTATAGTAGGGGGTGATCCTGTGTATTATAGAATGCTTATCAATATCTCTGGCTTCTAACCTCTAGAAGCCAGTAGTATCCCCCAATTTGTATTAACCAAAACTGCTTCCAGACATCACCAAATGCCCTTGGAGGGGCAAAGTTGCACCCAGTTCAGAAGCATTTTCTTAAAACGGCTACCATTTATTCTCATTCACATGATTGCTGGTCATAGAAGAAGGTCAGCATACCTGAGCTGGGCAAATTGCCTTCAACTTGCAGATCCTTCTGGGATTACCTATTCTTTATAGGTTGGGCCCAGATCTACCCCAGTATGTTCATTCTGGTGCCCATGCTGAAAGGACAGCAGCTATATACAGGAAACTCCTCACATGACAATGGCAAAGAAATGAACAGGAAACTTCAACCATTTAAGCACATTTCAAATCTTTGTGTTGTGCTTGCTGACATACCATTGGCCAAAGCAAATCACAAGCTCCAACTTAGGGGTGGGAAAGTACACTTGGCCAGCAGTGGAAGAACTTTCATTTATATAGCAAAGCACAGAAATATAAGGACAGGTGAAAAATTAGGGATGGTAATTCACTCTACCATAGTGCATCTGCTGAGAATAGGTCTCCCCCAATAGTGGCCATGCCTTATGATTCAGTTCTTTATGACACCAGGCATGTTAGGAGTTACAAGAGTCTGAATAAATATCAATACATGTGTTTGCCAACTTTCATGTCTATGTCCTCTCCAAGGCTTGTGTCTCACCAGATGTGAAATGATTCAAAAGGTAAACAATGAGTCATTTTAGCCAGAAAATATATTGAACTATGTCACAGAGAAGCTGACATGGCCCTTCAGCCCAATGTAAGCTCTGCTTTGGCTCAGAACCCATTCAGGAAATAATTCTCCTCACCAAAAGGACAGAATGCAACCTCTCCAATTGCTATATCAGGAGAAATTTAAGATACATTCTGAAAAACTCAGAGCATACCGAGATCAGAGAAAGACAAATAGAGCTAAAAACAGACAGAAAACTTACCAAGAGCATTTATACCAGTTCATTAGTGGGACCAAATTTCCTTTGGAATCTAATCAATAAAGACTCTATGAGTAAAAATTGAGATTTTTCTACAAATAATAGTAAGTTTCTAATGAAACCAAGGAAAATATTGGCTTAGATCACCACAAGGTCTAGAAAACTTGAAACAACAAAATAAAAAGAGAATTCAGGTAAAATCAGGACAAATTTTCTTTTCTGCTTTAGAATTTTCTCAATGTCTTCAGTGAGAAAAAAACTAACAGGCTTTACGCCAGACCTCTCAATATCATTTACAGTTTGCTGGACTTAATAGCCCTAAAATTTAACTACAGAGAAAAATTGCACTTAGTTCTCTCCCCACATAATGGATTCAGTTATTCTACCTCCATTCTTCTGTGTTCTTCAAGATGCCTAAACTAAAGAATTCATCCAGGTTTCATTCAAAGTGGATATCTGGATTAGTCAAACCACACATGACAACTTTAGTCAACTGCCTTATGGTGAGTCCAGTCTGGATGTTCTATACATTACATCTTTCCCACAGAAACCTCTTGGTCCATACACTAAAACTATATGACCCCTCTTTTCATATATAGAGAAAAGAGGTGTCTGACCACAAAGTACACAGTTGCCAAAGTGCCTTCAGATGGTTTGGCTTTCACAACAATATTAATGAAGCATCTATTATGAGCTGGGTACTCTGATATATGAAAAGTACACAATTCCTACCCTGTAGAGTCTAGAAAGAGACAGTGATAAGCAATCAAAAAAATTACAATTTAAAGAGGGCATCAACAGCAAGAAGCTTCTATGCCATCTGGGTAAGAGACGATATAGAAGAGGGAATGCTTAATTCATTGTAGAAATATCAGGAAAGGTTTCACACAAGATGAAAAATCCAGGATGATGCAGAACACATTTCTCCTATTAGAAAACTAAATAATCAAGGTAACAATATCTCTTTATATTTAAAAGTGCCTTTCTAACTCTGATTTTTCCACTTAATTAGGAATATATTATAAAGGAGAATGGTCAAGTGTTATTGAGTTGTCCTTAACCTTCAAAAAATTCCAACTATGTGCTATAGCTAAAAACTATAATATCCAAGGATCTATATATTTCCTATTTTCCAAGTTTTTTTTTAATAAGAAATAGATTCTGGAAAAAAACATGACTTATGATTAAACTATATTCCCTTTTTGACCTCAAGCTTCTTTTGCTAGAGTACTATAATTGCCTTATAAAAGAAAAGGTGAAGTAATAGAAAGGGTGAAGATAACAGACATTCACTGAATTTCCCTCTCACCCAGGCTATCATGTGGAATCTCCAAGTCTCTCAACCTTTTTCTAAAGCTATTAATATTATTGCTGTGTTGACCTTTGCTGCCGTTTGCCATTTTGAAATTTACAGATCAGCAAGCACCAGTAAATCTTGTCAGAATTAATGCAAATGTAAGACACAGTCATTACCGGCCCCTCACGGTAAAGAATAGCTTGCTACAATGTTATTACTGAGACACAATTTATCCTGATTGCCAGAAAGATGAGACGTCCTGAATGTAAGCAGTAAACTCGCTCAAGAAATAAATTTCACTGGCATTGCCCACACAGAAGTTTGCTCACGCGGATGAATGCTGTCGGTGCGGTGAGTGGCGGGGTGATTGATTCACTCCTGCGCATCTCCCATCTCCCCCTGCTGGAAAATGAAAGTTAATTTGCTCTCATTCGTTCTGTTCACCACTAGACGTTCTTAGGGGTTGAGCTCAGAAAATGAAGACGAGTAAATCATGGCCCAGATGACATGTTTTTTTTTTTTTTTTTCTACACTAGATGTGCCTTTATATTTCAACCCTGCACATTTCTTTCACAGGGTGCCTAGGATTAATATACCAATGAATCCCAAGCCTAACAGGAAGCATTCTTTGCTCTGTTGGATGAGCTTGTGTTTCTGATACATAAACAAGTGGTTCCTTAAAATAATTGATGATATATAGATAGCAAAATTCCACTTCATAACAGTTCCACCTTCTCAGTACATTTTTAAATCACTTTATGGCTATGAAAATTCTTGCAATGGTATTTATTGAACTAAGAATTTTAATGCAGTAGTATTCTTAGAGGAAGAGTGTGCATGAATAAGTAAATCCTGGATAACAAAACTAAGGAAGAGATAACTTCAGTTTCCAGAAAATAGCTGAAATGTGGGTGTTTATCAATCCTTGGGCAAAGGAAGAACATTCTGAAGAAACTGTTTCTAACTACATGGAAAGAAACTTGGATGTATAAGTGAAGGGACTGCAGGTATGAAATGGACTCATGCACTTTTTTGGCTTTCAAAGTCTCAACTTTCTCAGGCTTCAAAACATCCTATAAGTCACTGAAATGACACAAAGATCTGGATGTTCTCAAGAGCTACTACCATAAAAGGAAGAAATGCAAAGATTAAGAGGAGAGCATGTGTGTAACAGAAGCATTCAAAATACAAAAGAAAAAAAACTGGAAAAGGCAGACGTAATAATATTTTAAGAGAAGTTAGAGCACATTAAATAATCCACTTAATAATCCTTCAAAATATTTTATAATTCTTCAAAGAAATTATAAATTAGAAATCTCTTAAAAACCTCTTCAAATTTCAATTTTAATTTGAAGATAAAACAATGTAGGATCTAAAATCTATAAAGGTTTTATTACTTATAAGAGTAGATATACCGAATAATCTATAGTACCAGCTATATTTATAAGCAGTAGCACCTTGGAGAATAGATTTTATAATAAAGGACTGAAATACTATTTACAAACTTTAAAACCAATAATTCGATCCTTTAAATATTTACTGAGTGCCCCCCACATATCCAATATTATTTGAGGTGATAAGGATAAAAAGAGCCTCGCTTTAAGGAGTTTATAATCTAAGAAGAAAGTTGAATAATATGGTTCTTAATTTATGGTAATTTGTATGTGGTGGCCAGATTGAGTGAATCTTCTTTTTTTTAACAAATAAAAGAAGTCCAAGAAAATGGAGTATAAAAATAGTTTCACTTTTCTGTTAAGAAGGTATCTCATCTATAACAAAATTATTTTGTTAATTCCTGTAGCTATCAGGAAAACTAAAAAGCAAATATGAATTACAATGTTAATAATAGCTGATCAGCCAAAATATACCATTTACTTTGAAGGAAAACCTTTCTACATTTAATTTTAAAAAGGAAAAAGTACAATTTTATTATTCTTGACCAATGATGATTATAAAATTTAAAAGTAGAATTAATAAGCATAACCTCTAGAATAAATTACGAATATAAGAGTAGGAAAATGCAGTGTATTTCTGCTTATAAAGACAGATAACATTTCAGAACTCATGTCATAAATAAAAAGCAATTTGACCAGCATATCATTATGCTATTGTAATTGTTAATAAGAAAAATAACTTTAAATCAGAATTTGGGAGCAGCCAGGCAAAACAGGTACCAAAGTTATTTACTTCAGTATTTACTTCTAATATCAGCAACATCAACAAAATGATTCACAAACTGGAGGTAGAGCTCTATGATATGTATGTCTTAAGGTTAAAAACCAGCATCCAAGTCATTACATTGTGAATTATTATAATAACTATGCCTTTTCCTCTTCCAAAATATAGGATGATGCCTATTCTATTTTGTAAGAGGCATAAATTGAAGGCTTTTTAAAAGGCAAAATTACTGAATGCTTCCCTTTTCCTTTTACTTTTTTTTTGTTATCCTACCTTAAAGACTTGAGAATAAAGTGAGCATGAGCAAATAATAAATAAATATAAATAAAAGAAACATCTTTTTTAAGATTGCTTCTAATTTCTCTCACCTTAAAAGAAAACAAATCCTACTGACCATGCTTTCCTACTAGTTACTGCCCGATTTTTTAAATTTCCCTATGCAGCATAACTCTCTTAATCAGATTTTCCACCCCACTAATACTCACCATGAATGTAGATGCAAAACTTAAAATATAAGTCAGATTTAGAAATATATTAAAAACAGAATTTTTCATGACTAGGTAGAGTCTGCATTAAAAAAGAAATCAATACATGTCACATTGACAGAATAAAGGAGAGAAAGCATCTGACAAAATTCAGGGCCCATTCATGATAAAAATTCACAAACTAAGAATGGAAGAAAAGCTCTTCATTCTCACGGCATTTGCAAAAACCTATAGCTAATATAATATTTACTGGTGAAATATTGAATATTACCCTCTGTCTCCTAAGCTCAGGAATCCTAGTCAGTGTGATAAAGAACAAAAATAAAAGGCATAAAGATTAGAAAGAATGTATTAAACTGTCTTTATTCATAGAAATAAAAAGCATATAAACTTATTATGTAAATGTTATGTATAAAATATCAACTACGAAAAAATATTAGAAGTAAATTTAATAAGACTGTAGAATATGAGGTCAACATAGAAAAAACAATTGTACTTATGTATATTAGCAATGAATAAATAAAAATGAAATTTAAAAATAATTTCACCTGCAATAACAAAATCTGAAATTACAAAACATTTTAATAGATATTAATGATATCATAAATAAATGGAGAAATATACCATGTTTATGGACTAAAAGAATCAACTTTGAAACAATGTAAATTCTCCCCAAATCATGTATAAATTCAACACCATTCTTATCAAAATCCCAGCAAATTTACTTACACAAATTTACAAAATAATTCTAAAATGCATAAGAAATCCCAAAGACTTGAAATAGCCAAAAAAAAAAAATCTTTTTTTAAAGAAGAGCAAAGTTGGAGGACTAACATGGCTTGGTTTCAAAACTTACCGTACTATTACAGTAATCAAGATAGTGTGGCATTGGCATAAGGGCAGAAGAATAGATCAATGGAATACAATAGGGGTTCCAGAAATAAACCAACACATTTAGGGTCAATGGAGAAAGGAGAATATTTTCAACAAATGATGGTGGCACAACCAACCAAAATGCAAACTACTTCAATCCATGATAAAAAAAATCAATTCAAGAAAGATCATAAACCTAATGGAATAAACTAAAATTATAAATCTATAAGAAAGAATAGAAGAATATGTTCTCGATCTTAGGGGAGGCAATGGATCTTATAGAGTATAAAAAATTACTAGCCATAAAAGAAACAAATGATAAATTGAACTTTACCAAAATTAAAAATGCCCATACTTCTAAAAATATGTTGTTGGAAAGATGAAAAGTCAAGCATCCACCACACACACAAGTATCCAGAATACATAAAAAATTCATACAAACTAATAATAAAAAGACAGTCCAACTTTTAAAATGGGGGAAATACTATACCATAAAAGAAATTAAAAGAATATTAAAAGGTATTCAGCATCTTTACTCATCAGGAAAATGAAAATTAAAGCAATGATATTATTTCACACTCACTAGAATAGCTAAAATTTAATTGGTGAGGATGTGGAGCAACTGAAATTCCCATAACATTGCTGCTGAGATTTTAAAATGGTACAACTACTTTGAAAAACTGCTTGACAATTTTTAATAAAGTTAAACATATGCCTATCGTAATAAGTAAGCATTTCTGTTCCTTGCTATTTATTTACTAAAAAAATGTGAAAACATGTATATACAAAGACTTGTACAAAATGTTTATAGCAACTTTATCCATAGTAGCCAAAAACTGGAAAGAACTCATGTCCAGGACAAAATAAAAGAGACAAACTATGGATAAAAACAGTAAGGCAAATTTCAAAAATATGTGCATATGAAAGAAGACGATACAATACATATTAGTGTAATTTATTATTACACAAACATCATATACAAACCACAGTAGTCAATAGTGATATTATAAAAATCAGAACAATGGATACTTATAGGGGTGGTATGTTCAGAGAACTAGGGGAGATTGAAATGTTCTGTGTTTGAATTGAGATGCTATTTACATACATATACATTTGTCAAAAGTCACTGAATTTTACATTTAAAATTTGCGTATTTCAAGGTAGGTAAATTTATCTCAATAAAGTATTTAAAAATAGCTTCAACTCCAACAACAGCCCAGAGAAGCCAACTGACTAAAAAAAAACACAGAAATATATAAAATGTTCCTAAGAGAAAGTATTTTAATTTAAATATAGAAGAATACCCTCAAAGAGAGAGAGAGAGAGAGATAATTAAGAAAAAAAGAAACTTACTATAATACAATCCCTATAATTACACTGTACCACTCTTTTAAAATAGCCTTAGTTTGTTTCAATATGTTATTTGCATTTTGTTTTGGAAAGATTTCTTAACAGCAAATTGTTTCCATTTTCATTTATAACCTGTGGTGACACAAAGTGAACTGGGTTCTATAAATTACCGTGGAAAGTGGTGAGCCAACAATTTGGCAGAACAAAGCCCTGAGGACATGACAAGCAAAAGGGGAATACAGAATTTGCAATTGCAGATTAAAATTGAAAAATAAAACATTTGAATTGCAAATACCATATTAAAAGTGGACACTGATCATGACTGCTTTATGCAATAGTTTTGCAGGCCTGAGGTAATAAATAAAAAATTGGTCACTCTATTTAGTACTATTGAATACTTGGACTACTTTTGTGCCCTCAAGTTGTGAGGTGTTCTTCATTAGAAGTATACATTAAAGTCATTTGCCATTGATTGCTGAAGGCTAATAAATATGTTTAAGGAGTTTCAAAGCTTTGCTTTGGGCAAAGTCATGATCAGATAGCTTAATAAAGCCACTTCATATGGGACCGTGACTAAGTTTTGCTGTGTTTACAGACATTTTGTCACAGAGTCAAAGTTAACTTTTTTTAAAATTCTCTTTGCCGCAGAGGAATCCAGACATGCTCTATTTGCAAACCTACTGCATGAAACGAAAAGCACAGTAATTCTGAAGCTGTTGGCTTGGATAAAATGAGAATGTAATTAAAAAGAAAAAGGTTAGTAAAAGAACATGCTGGGAATTGAAAATAAAAATCTGAAATGATGTCCCAGCCTGCCCATAAGATCTTTTTCACAGTGTAGAAAACTATCTCAAATGCTCTACTTGTCTCAGGGTCTATTTTCTTTCACTCCTATTGCCTATTCTTGTGTTTTAAGTTTTCATCAATCTATTGAAATAATCAAAATTATTTATATTCAGAATTTTTTGCTATATTATTTCAATGCTAATAATTATCTCAAATTTATTCATTTGCATATTGGAGAGAAAAAAATGATTTTTTAGAGCTTTATTATATATCCTCTTTAATTCTAAATTCCATGTTACTAATTCCTTTTCCAGCACCATTTCATTTCCACCAAGCACATTAGCAATATCTTCAGGAAAATTCCAGCCCCATAGTTTAAGCTAAGTTGATTCTTGAGAGTATAAAACACACTTAAAAAGAAGGAAAGTATTTTTGACTTTGTTTCTCCATAGGCCAATAGTATACAAAACTCTGAATGAAGACTTTTAAACACATTTCATAGGGATCACTGACTTACAACAGTAGGGGATCATGGGAATCATTTAGTGAAACACTCTCATTGTGCACATAAAGAAGCTGTGGCCCAGGGAGGTATATGATTTGCTAAGGGTGACCCAGTTAGTGGCAGAGCTAGTTACCAGATAGTTCTCAGGTCCATAAACCAAAAGCCTCAATGATGCCAAATGTTTGTACTAGAGCTTTCAAAATCCTCCCAGTTGATAAGGAGTAACTTCATTCTTCCACTTTCTATTTCCACTATGACTGCTTTGGTTTAAGTTTTAATCTCTATTCTAGATGACCTCCAATTCTCATTCATCTAAATTAATTATCTAATACTGCAATGCTGCACCAATCTTCCTACAAGTCTACTGTTTGTCTGCTTTGGCAAAGCTAGCCCTGTTTTACTGCAGGCCTTATTGGAAAATGATTGCAACAAAAATTCACATCCAATCTGAAGTCTGGAATACAGGAAAAATTTTCCCCATGAAGATGAGATAATGTCAGTACAATGATTGAGTAGAGGAAGACACAAAGAAGGAAAGCAGGTTTCACATTTAAAAAAGTCTGATTTCTGACAAATTTTGACATTACAATCAAATTTTCAGAGTTAAGACTAAAGACCTAGCCTAGACATTAGCTAACCCAACATTTTCTAAGTGTTCCTTGAAACTCTAGAGGTACAAGACAGTATTAATGATTTTGTGGCCAGGTAGATTTGAGAAACCACAGTTATGCCAACTTAAATTTTTTTCCTGTAAAATTCCTATATCCTTTTATGCTAACAGGCCTAGTGACAGTTCAAAATTATAGGCAAAATGTCCCAAATTTATTTGAGCAAGAAACCTGTTTACAGGGGATCTCACAGAGTTACTGTCTTGAGGGCTATCATTGGGGAAAATGCTGATATAGACCAATTAGACAAATTATAATCTAGTTAGTGCCGGAGTCAGAACAAGAACCAAATTTTTTCAATCTATTATTTATTGACAAGAATATTTTTGTCTGCCTTAGGTCTTTTTGGTCACAGAAAACTCATTCAAGTCACTTCCAATAAGAAGAAAATGGTGAGGGAGAAGAGACAAGCAGGGATCCTTATACAGCATGGGCTGATCACAGGACTTAATTAAGATGGGCTGCCCCTTAGAAGAGACATGGTGATTGATATCTCTAGCACAAAACTCAAATTTAAAGGTTTTAATCTTTAGGAATAATAATAAGCACAATAGAATTCATTATATTTATAAAGATAATACATTAAAACTACTTAAACTTTTAAAAAATCACACATAGAAACTCTCATGACGTATATTAAGAAAACTTTAAAAAAATATGTTTAAAATTCCTTGGCTAAACTCCCACTGGCCAAAATGGAACATCTTGAGCATCAATAACACCTATTAATACAACTTATTGAAATTTGAAATATGTTTAAATCAATGAGTTCACAATGATGCACAAGCAAATAAAAGGAAAAAAAAAAGATGTCACTTTGAGAGAATGCCAGGTAAAAATCACATTATGTTTTCCCTGTACAAACTATACTTGAGATTTCATATAATTGATGAGGGAAAGTTTCTTCTTACAGAAGTTTCTAACTCATAAATAAAGAAGGAGTTACAGAATTACAATGTCACCCTAATGAAATAATGGACTAGTCAATGATCATAAGGGCCCCTAAGTCACAAAAACAGACATGCAGAATATTCATGTGCCTCCTGATGGAGCTGCCTAAGAAGTATTCTTGCCCTAAATCGAACCTGAATTTGATCAACCCTATAGTATCAAATATCCTTGACAGCAAATACAGTACTCAGAGGAATATGTTAAATGACATCAGTGTGGTGCAATCAGCAAAATTTATAATACTGGAAATTCTACAATTTACCCTGGTTTCTTCAACAAATATATTGCACAGAGCAAGAAAAGAAAGAGAGGGAAATTATAGATTTAAGAAACATAGCAAGAAATTTCAAATGCATGTCTTTTATTGGGCTCTTTACAATATTATATTTTGGTATCATAATGTTACTTTTTTTCAAGTAGTCACCTTCTAGAGATACATACAGGCACTATCTACAGGCACTTGATTTAAAATAATCCAGTGTTGATTGGAGCTTTTAAAGATGAAACCAGATTGGCCCTGAGATGAAAATTGTTCATACTAAGTGATGGCTACAAAGAGGATTCATTATACTATTCTTTGTACTTTTGTATATATTTGAAATTACCATTAATAAAAAGGTTTTTAAAAATGTGTCACTAAATCACAGTATATTATTATATCATATCAGATTAAGTTTAAGCCAAAAGAAGATAATTAATGCCTGATTATAAAATTATCAAAGTTTACCTCTTATCTACACATGATTATAAAATCAGTCATTTATTCTTCAAATATTCTTTTTTTATTTACTTTTTAATTTTTTTATTGCCTCATATTATGGGGGTACAAATATTGTTAGGGTTACATATGTAGCCCCTGCCTCCCCTCCCCCACCCCGCTATGCCATAGCTTCAAGCGTGATGCCCAGACTCCAAGTGGTGCACACTGAACCCACCGTGTAAGTACATACCCTTCCCCTCCTCCCCACTTCCACTTGCCCACCTCCTGGTAACAGATTTTTTTTTAGACATTTTGGTTACAGTGTGTATCTTTGCCTCTCCCTAAAAAGGGATAGAGGTAATCCCTTCCCCCCCCCCCACAATGCTCACTGTATCCTTAAGATGTGGGTCTCACCCCCCAAATCCCTGTTGAACACTACCACTTTTTGAGCACCATAGTTTTAGTCAGTCAGTACCAATTTGATGGCAAGTAGATGTGTAGCCCATTTTCCAGATCTTGTGTCATCTCACTTTGTATTACGGGCTTAAACTTAATCCAGTATAGCATGAACTGTGCTAGCTCACTGTCATTTCTTAGGATTGAGTAATATTCCATTGTGAGCATATACCACATTTTAGTTATCTACTCATGAATTGACGGGCACTTGGTTAGTTTCCATGACCGTACAATCGTGCAATAGTGAATTGTGCTGCCATAAACATTCGGGTGCAGATGTCTTTACAATAGAGAGACTTATGTTCTTTTGGGTAGATGCCCAACAATGCTATTGCTGGGTCGAATGGTATTTCTATTTCTAGCTTTTTGAGGTATCTCCAAATTCTTTTCCACAAAGGTTGCACTAATTTGCAGTCCCACCAGCAGTGTAAGAGTGTTCCTGTCTCTCCGCATCCTCGCCAGCATTTGTTGTTTTGGGATTTCTTAATACAGGCCATTCTCACTGGGGTTAGGTGGTATCTCATTGTGGTTTTGATTTGCATTTCTCTAATGATTAGAGATGTTGAACATTTTTTTATATGTTTGCAGGCCATTATTCTATCTTCTTTGGAGAAGTTTCTGTTCACTTCCATTACCCATTTCTTGATGGGGTTTTTTGATTTTTTTCTTGTTTATTCAAGTTCTAGATAGATTTTTATTATTAGATCTTTATCTGAAGTGTAGAAAGCGAATATTTTCTCCTACTCTGTGGGTTGTCTATTTGCTCTAATGATCGTTTCCTTGGCAGTGCAGAAACTTCTCCTACGTACAGAATTTTCAATCCACCTGTTTTCTATTAAAAATTATCATATAGTGATAGCTACCATTTATTGAATTTTATTTATTCATAAATTAGTATAAGACAATTAATATATAAAACTAATTTATTCTAATTTATCTAACAGTTTTATGTTTGATATGTCAGCTTGAATCTGTATAATAAATTTAAAATTATACTACAAAATTTAGATGAATGAATACTACTCTTTTACTCTTTCCCAGGTTAACTGCTTTTCATGATACTCTCTCCCTTCTGCTGAATTTACTGTATATGTGTGTACAAAATCTATAGCTCCATATCATGGAATCACCCTATATGTTAACATCAGCCATTTCATGAATCTACTTATTCTCTAATCTATTATATTATAAAGAATCCAATAAATTTAAAAAAAAAGAATCCAATAAATTACTTGGAAAATCCTCTGGGTCTGAACAAATCATTATTGAATAGATAAAAGAGAAATTATTGTATATTTTTAAAATATAAGTTTTTCTTCCAACATGAACACTCTTTAAATATTTTTCTTTAAATTAAGTTTAAAATGTTGGACTTGGAGAAAAGATAAGTGAAACATAAACTCTGCCACTAACTGTGATTGCAGGCAAATTATTTAACAATATGGAAAATGCTTAAACACTTAGGAGAGTATAGTGTAAATCAGAATGCAGGTAAATAAAATTCCCTACAGGGAAGATTTTTAAACCAGGAGTCAGTAAGCTTTTTCTGTAGAGACCCAGATAGTAAATATTTTAGGGTTTGCAGACCATAAGATCTCGGTTGTTAACTATTTAACTCTGCTGTTCTAGTACAAGAGCAACTATAGACAACATATGAACAAATAAGAGTGGCTGTTTCAAAAAAACTTTATTTATAACACTGAAATTTTAGTTTTATATAATTTTCATATATCTTGAAATATTATTACTCTTTTAAGGTTTTTTCAACCATTTAAAATTATAAAAACTATTCTTATATCAATTTTAAATATTAAGATGAAAAACCTGGCCCCTCTAAAAGTCTTGGCAGAATTCACATTATAAAGTGGCTAGACGAAATAGAGGTTAGTTAAAAGGTAACTAACCTTTTAAGTGACCTTGTACAATTAACATTTATACCAATTTAGGTAACAATGGCCTGGGGAATGTGAGTTTAACTTAGAGTCTCTAAATGTAAAGTAGAACTTCCTTAGATTGTGAAGGAGAGAGATTATCAGTCTACTGAATGAGTGGAGGTGGGGTGGAGGGATTATGTATTTAAATATATATTTATGTTTGTATTAAGTTCTAGAATGGAGGATGAAGAAAAAGAAATTAGTAGCCTTTCTGGTAACAACTGCAACAGTGCAGAGAACATTAAAGTACAACAAAATGCAGTTCTCCCTAATAAAAAATAGATAAAAGGGAAGAAAATGAGATGATTTTGGAGGCAATGAGTGCTCAAAATTCAACTTCATGCCTAAAACTTGCATGCAAATTATTTGAAGACAGAGTAAAACCATCTCTTCCAAATGCCTGAATCCTTAAGTACATGAGTCAAGAATGGAGCTGTGTATGAACATTAGATTAATTCAGACTCTAAGAAAAGATTAAAGGTGACACAACCAATATTTTATTAATCAATGCCTAAATAATAAAATAGCTATCATCTATGAGTTGCCTACCAGTGCCTGGCAAGGTCTCAGGTGACACAACCAGTATACAAAGTTCTCATCCCTATAATAATGATTGAAGAGATAAGTGACCTTGCTAGGGTGACACAACTATAACAATTAGGCAGAAATTTGAACCCAGCTTTACCTCCAAAATTCAAGTTCTTTCTCATTTTATAGCAAACAGAATTAGACTTATTTGGTGTCCCACAGTTTCCCTTCTATGCTCCTTAATGTGCAAAATGCCAAGGCATTGTAAACAAGCTGGCAATTCTGCAGCAACACACAGGCTAAAGAAGTTCTAGGCTCAGAGTCTGAAGCCCTACTTGCTTTCTGATGTCATTTTCAAGCCTCAGTGTTTGTAACAGATAATAAGATATCACACAAATTGTAGTTTAAAATCCAATTAAAAGTTGGGCTACTGTCTGTGATGTATTTCACTAGTTTGAATTCCCAAATCATTTCCCTAGAGCTAAAATTAAAGGTAGTCCAATCTACATTGGAAATCTGTGTGTTTTATTTATGATTAGTGGTTTTATTGCAAAGATTTAATTTTCCTTAATGAAAAGAGTTCGAATTCTAATTCACAAAGGAAAAGCTTGAATTGGAGCCTTAACTTCCAAAGACATCACAAAGAAAATTCTTTCGGCAGGAGAGCTACAAACAATTCTCCAAGCACCTCTGAAACTCTTCATTTAATTAACAGGCATGATTTTTTTTTTTTCCCTGTAAAAAGACAGAAACACTGCCATTTCTCCTTTCTATGTTTCTTTTCACAACCGTATACCCTGGGGCTTCAACTCAGGACTTTGTAAGTAGGCTAGTGTTAATAACCTCCAAGGCCTGCCGGGTTGATTAGTAGGAGAAATGCAGTTACAAGAACATCTCTAAAGAGCTAAACCATGTGAGGGTAACAGTCAATGTTCAGAAAATGCAGAAGGGAAAAGTCTGAACATTTCCTATGTTAGGGCCCCTAGCACCAGAGAAAAATTTCTTTGTCCTAAAATGACTTATCGTATTAATGAATTGTGGGAAATGGCCAAGTGAGTTTTATGTAATGTGAAGATAAATGGGACATTTGCTCATCTACCTTCTCTATTTCCTTTTCAGTATTTCTCCTTATCTTTCTTTCTTTGGCCTTTGATTAATCCTATTCCGGCATCTAATTTGTTCTCTTACAAGACTAGTGTAATTCCCTTCTTAAAGAGTTTCCTTTACTGTTTTCCACAGATCCTGGCTTTTGCTGTCTCTTTGTTAAAACACTTGTTTGCACATTATTTTTTTATTTTTCTGGATCTATTGTCCTGGTATTTTTCGCCTACATGTTCTGGTATTTTTCACCTACATTGCAGACTAAACAGACATAAGAAAAATATGTCCTCTAGGATTAAAAAAAAAAAAATCACCAGATAGTCCGTATCCACCACCATCTCCCCACCAACAAAGTAATTTCTGTTCCTAAGTTTTTTCTGAAACTCTCACAGGCTCTTTAAGGCCAAAACACCCAGGATTAGACACACCAGGATTAGAACACATCACAACAAAAGCATTTAGGCAGGCTGATTTGCCAGAGGATATGTTGGCAGCTAGTAAACTAAGGGTCTGGAACTCCTGGGATTCCTGCACACAGCTTTATCAGGTACCTAAGCCACATCAAAGTGTATTGAACACAAGCTTTGTTCACTCTGTCAGTTTTCCTCTCTGGCCAAATTCACTGCCCTACCCTATTCCAAAATTATTACTGTAAGTGGATGGGCTAAGTAACATTACACAAATCATTCTTGTTTGTATAATATTAAGTTTTTTGGTCATTCTGTGGAGATATACAAATCAAAGAATGCCAGGAAAGATCTGTCTCTAACAAACACCATTTCACTTATAGTTTTTTTCTGACATTCTTTTATTTGCTGGATCATGTGGTCTTTAACTAACTTGGAGAAAAAAGGGATGGGATGCTTATTCATCTAGTTTCTTTTTATCTAGTTCTATATTTAATATTTTCTAGAACTCAAATGAAATTCTGGGAAACATGGAAGTGTTTAGAGTATACATGTGACTTCAACAGAAAAGTTTTGAGAAAACACCAAGTATCTAAAACTGAATAACCTAGACCTAATTATATGATGATGTTAGGAGAAGGATAGCTCCTTAAAATATTTTCTAAAAAACTCTCATTCTGGTTCATCGTCCCCCTGTTTCTCTTGTGTGATTGCTTCTAAACATACACAGAGACCAACTTCATCACCACCTTCTTGCACTGCATGTAAGATTTTTGAGAGTAGAAACATGAATGGGGATTAAAATCTGTGCTTTCATTGGATTCTATTGTACTTCCAATCTCTTTGGTACAGTTTTATGTAGCTGAAACCATTTTTTATTGATCAATTTGTGTGGTAGGTTTATATTTTAGCCATGTAGTATTGTCAGTTAAAAAGGAATTTATATATCTCTTTAGAGATTATAATCCATTTAGTTTCATACTACATTGCACTTCTGAAATTCATATAGAAACTAGAAAGTGAAATGGCCACATACTATATAGTGAATGCCATAGCTTTACCAACTTTGGATAAACTATGACACTACTGAGACCCCCACATCCCTGATTTTCATACACAATTTCTAACATAGACTTTGATTTTAATCCTAAGCATGTCCATGATTTTCAAATATATGTTTTATTTTTAAAAATCAGTTAAAAGTCAAGATTTATTAGAGCCTATGTACCTATATTACTTTTAGAATTCCCATTAAATTGCAAAAGAGATATGCAAATTGCATATTAATTCATTCTATAAAATGATAAAGATTTCATCTCTTTAAAAAAGTCTTTTCCATATTGAAAACAATTATGTACTTCTGTGTTATTTTTGTTGTCTTTGTCAAGATTTTACTATGAATTTTTAAAGACTAATTTAAATTACAAATACAGTTCATGTATTCAAATACAAAGTGATCAAAAATTCCAGTGTGCCATTGCAATAGTTTGATTTGCAATACGGGTCAATACATAATCCAAAAACTGACTAGAAGACTATTTTCCAAGAAATTTTAAAAATTGTGAGCCTTTTTCATTTTCAGAGATTTGATAAGAAGAAATTAATTTTTCTAAGAATCATTATTTCATTTTACTTAAATATATTTCCTACCTAAAAAGGTAAAACCGCAGGTTAACCCATTGTTGCACTTCTGGTTTTGCTGCAAAAGTAAAAAGATTTTTAATTCAAAAGCATTATGTCCTCATGTTCTAAAGTAATAATTTATTCTCCACTATGAAAGGAAACAGGAGTACTCAATACTATATACTTTTATACAATATTTCTCTTCCTCTTTCATTCAGAATAAAGCTGCAAATTCTTACTATAGCCTACAAGGTCTTACATGAACGGCTTTCACTCCCACGCAACATTTTTTTCAGCCACTTTCCCCTTGTTTGCTTTTTTTCTGCCAGTCATTCCTCTTTTTTATTCCTTCTACATCAAAGAATATCCCTACCTCAGAGCCTTTGTACTTACTGTACCCTATATCTGAAGTGTTTTCTTCCCAGAGAGCCACATCTCACTCCATCAGTTCATTCATTTCCCTGTTCAGTGTTACCTCAGAGAAGTCAGTCATTCTACCTAAAATCTCCCACCTTTTATCCCATCACTCTCTATTTTCTTCTGCACATAGTAGGTGCTCGGACATTTGAAATGTCTGAATGAGTGCTGTAAAAAAGTAGTGGTGGCAAAGACTAAACAATTCTTTCTATGTATCAGGGACATCTTCATGGCAACCTCTAAACTGAATCTAGAAGGATGAATAGGAAACCACTTGGCAAAAACAGCACACAGTTGTGCAAATTAGTACTTTAGGAAATGGAGTACAGAGTAAAAGGAGATGAGCAAGTGGACATGTGGCCTCGTCTGCCTTGCAATGAATTGGTCACTGGAAAGCAACTGGGAGTTTTCAACTCTGGAGAAGAGCTAATTTATCAAGATCAGGACTTTTTGAAAGACCTCACAGAAAAAAAAAAATGTATGGAGGACAGATGTCTGTCTGGTAAGAATGGAGTCCAGGAGATAATTTAGTAGGCTAGCCTAATAGTATAGGTGAGTCATGATGAGAGCTTGAACTTAGGGTGTATAATATAGGGTAGTAGGAAGAGGATGGCTTTTGCTCATTTAAAAATCAGCAATATCAGCAGTGATGACTATTCTATATAAATAACACTTGTAGTCATTTAAAGAAACTTTCTTTTACATTAGTATAATTTGCTAAGCAGATATAATATGAAAAAAGAGAAAAATAAATATTAAAAATTCTAGTTCTTTGGACAACTTACTACATTTCCTCAGAGACAGCAGATAGAATTGTGATGGTCTCACCAGGTGCACCTTGAAATTACAGCCACTGAAATACAAACTAAAAGAATGTTTCTAGAGATTTTGGATTCCCATGAGACAAATGCATTTGAAAAGGCTTGCAGGTAACACCGGGACAATAATTGTAACCAGTATATAGGGAATCTGATGGGTAGAAAAGGCTGTTCACAGCGAGATTAATACACAGTATTAAACTTGAATCAATAAAATTCTCTCTGGACTCCAGCACTGTCTGGTCTTCACTTGATTGGTAAAACTGAATGATGACACAAACCATTCCATCACTTTGCCAAATAGGGATACAGATTGATAGCCCAAAGATCTAATTTTTAAAATATTATAAACTTTTCTCATGCTCGAAATAGCTTCATATCTAGTAAGATTGTACCCAAATACATTATCTTGTGTAGAAAAAGCAAAATGATTTTTTGCTTTATTTTCTACGATGTCAAAGCTCCTCTGTTTATGGATTTGAAGAAAACACTGACCACATTTGCAGGTATATTAATATATTGCCTCACAACTCCAAACCTACCTTGCTTTCCCTGCACAGACTCTATTTCTTCATTACCAATTGGCTTCCCTGTTTCGCACAGTCAATCAAGAACCCTGAAGGGACACTGCCAGGCTAGAGGAGGAAGAAGGGATTTGTAGAAGCATGAACTCTCTCAAAAAAAATAAACTTAGTTACTGAAGAAGCCATCCCTAGCTAGATGATAAAGACTAGCTAGTCACATATGGAATAAATAAAAGTTAACATATACTAGGTAAGTTTCAACAGTAATATAAATTGCAATGAATTGAAATCCATAAAGTATGTTTAAATTCATAAGTTCATAATAATATTTTTTAGATATATTTTTTAGATAATATTTTGTAGATTGACCACCTTCAGATGTTAGGGAACCAACTCATTATCTTAAAAGCTAGTAAATAAAGGAAAAGAAACAAGCATTTATCCAACTTTTCCTATATGAACTGCACCCCTAGTTAATCAAGTAGGGGATGAGGGGAAGTGTCTTTTATTAAGGTATGCTAATTAATAAACAACAAAGAAATAATAGAATTAGAAGACACTATTTTACAACTGCAAATGAATGACTAATACATACATTAAACATCAATTTTGCTAAAATCACAAGAACAGAGAAAAGTAGACATCATGTATCTCCTATAATCATCTCAAATATTATGTATAGTAATGTCAAAGGGATCAAGCATGAGTTAGATCCACCCTCCAGATTTAGCAGCCAATATGCAAGAAATACCCGAGACAAACATGTTGAACTGCACAAGGATAGCATTATCAAGCTCTATACTGCAGAAAATTCTGCATATCAAATTTCTCAGGTTGTTCAACAAATACATTGTATTGAAATGAAAAGGATGAATGAGAAAGATAAAGATTAAAAAAAGACTTAAAAGGCATCAAACGTTTTAAACTATAGACGAAACTAGAGTGCCAACCAGAACAGAGATTGAAAGGGAAGAAAGGGAAGTCAGAGGAGGAGCATATGCCAGGATCATAACTGTGGTGCAAATAATGGTATTAATATGTTTTAGAAATATTATATTTCTAAAATTGTGAAGCATGAATTGTAGAAGGAAAGCGTCAAAAGAAGACATGGTTGGATATGGTTGTCCCCACCATTTATCATGTTGAAATTTGGTCCCCAGTGTTGGAAGTAGGGCCTAATGGGAGGTATTTGGGTCATGGGAGTAAATCCCTCATGAATAGATTAATGTCCTCCCTGAGATGGGTAGGGAGTTCTCACTCTTAGTTCCTGCAAGAGCTGGTAGTTATAAAGAGCCTGGCACCTCCTCCCTCTCTCTCTTGCTTTTTCTGTCACCATGTGATCTCTGCACATGCAGCTCCTCTTTGCCTTCTATCAGGAGTGGAAGCAGCCTGAGGATCTCACCAGTTGTCTCATCTTGAGTCTTGGAGCAGAATCCTGAACCAAATAAACCTTTCTTTTTATAAATTACAAAGCCTCAGGTATTCCTTTATAGCAACACTAAATGAAATATGGAAACCAATGCAGAGGATAGCCCAAACTGGGCCTAAGACCAAGTCTCTTAAAACCAGACATAATCAGGATGGACTCAGCCACTATCCAGACCCCTATCTCTAAAATATTCTGACAGATGAAGCCATTAGAAAGAGAGAAAAGGGCTCCTTTCAATCTAGCATGTGCTAATATAACGGATGTTTAACCAGCCCTGCCAAGCTTTACTAGGCATGAGTGAATTTGAAAGGCTTCTCTGTGAATGAAGCATTGTACCCTGAAAGGAAATATAATGTTAAACACTTAACACTAAAACTCATCTAATCATAATGTTTCTTTAATGATTCAGAGGCTCTTCAATATGTAGCAATAACTAAAACTCATCATTATAAAAATCAATTATCACTGCATGTGATTTACAGAAATGCTATTTGAGAATTCCAGTAAAGAGAATTCTTAATAAACAATTGTATACTAAAAATACTTTAATGGGTTTCCTTTTTTTGTCTTTCCTTCTTCTTCTCCAATCAAAATTTAAATACTTTCTGAGAATATAAGTCTTCCAAAGCAAGTAAAACGACACTAAAAATCCCAACAACATTTTCCAAATCTGGGACACATGCTGTTTTTAAAATATATTTGGTCATAAATAAATATATTGAGCACATTAATAAGTGCCTCTTTCAAAAGCTCTTCACTCAGAAGGACTTTAAATCACTGCTCAGAAAATAAAGGACTATTGGGAATATGAAAAGTCAGCATAATTCAGCCCTCTTCAAGTTACTCTACATTTTTTCAAGGTTAGTTGTTCTTATAAAACATATATAAATATGCATATCTTGTCTCTGAGTCTGGCTTATTTCAATGTCCTGAAGCAAGAGGAAGCAGGAAAGTCATAAGAGACTTTCAGATACTGGAGTCTGAATGAAACTTGAACACCATCTATAAGCTTGTGCCATTAAGTGGTTTAATATTTTTTTAATGCTTAGACTGCATTCATATCTGGCTTCAAGGTATTTGTTTCTGGCTTCAAGGCTTGACAACAGTCTAAGCAAGGCATATGGTTACATGGGACATCGGGCATGTGGTTAAATCACCTATATGCAAAAGCTGAATACCTTTGGCTCTACAATGCTTGAAGAAACAAAGTGTTTTTATGTGGAAGACCACATAAGTATAACACTGTCCCTCCCACTGTACTAATAGGACAGAATTCAACTGGCTATTATCTCAGACAAATTTTTCTTTACAAATTTACTTTTGGGTTCATGACAGTTTTCAGTCTCCCCAACAATTGTATGGAAACAAAGAAGCAAAAAGTTATATTTCAAAGCTTAAAAAGAGGCTTGCACCACCAATTCCCATATTTATAGGACTTCCTATTTAGGTATAAGTAGATTCATTAAACAACTCTTACCCTAATATCTTATTTTGTTATTGATATAGCAGTCATTGAGATTAAAACTGAAAAGTTCCCTTTCCCCCTATTTTAATTATCTAAATGATTTGGTTGTCATTGTCATCATTATTATTATTATTATAATTTTGACTGAGTATGGCTCTGTCACTCCAGGAAGAGACCATCATTGTAGCTCACTGCAACCTCAAACGCCTGGGCTCAAGTGATCCTCCTGCCTCAGCCTCCCAAGTAGTTGGGACTACAGGTGCATTCCATGACGCCTGGCTAATTTTTCTATTTTTAGTAGAGATGGGTCTTGCTCTTGCTCAGGCTGGTCCCCAACTCCTGAGCTCAAGCAATCCATCCACCTTGGCCTCCCAGAGTGCTAGGATTACAAGTGTGAGCCACCTCACCCGGCCCTTCATTGTTTATAATTTTTTAAGCCAAGCTTCCTAAACTACTGACAAAAAACAGAGAGAAAGAGACAATGTCATGAAAATGTTTCTTACAGTGACCTGGAAGATATGCAAAATTCAGAAAGCCTAATCAGATATGATAAAGCAAAGTCAGTATTTGCCACAATGAATATAGTAAGTGCTCAGACGTTAAGTCCTATCTTTGCTTAAATTCCTATTGCTTGGTCTTCTCACAATCCACATTGAAAACTGCAATAATATCCAAGAGATCTATGCTATACACAGGCTGGTAAATAGGATACTAACAGGATAATTATCCAACCACATGTAAGTCATTTCAGCTGCAATTTCCAAGTCAATGAACACAACAAAAATATGCTTCTGATGGGTGGATGTATTATCAGACTACTCTCAAGACTTGTCCCTATCCTAATATAGCAGAAGCACTAATGCAGCCCAGAACTTTATAAGGTCAAAACGTGCATTGCTTCCTTTATGCTAAATGATCTCCCATATTATAGCCAATATGTAATATAGGATGGAGTACCTTCAACTGTTCATTTCAAATAAGAGGCTGAATGGCAATCTTGTAAATTTTGCTGGAATAGCCAAGTATGATGATGCGAGTCCATTGTTCTTCTTTAAACGTGTCTTAAATGGTCTTTTATCAAAAGGTATAACAAAGCTTTTGGATGAACATGACTCTTTCATACTAATTCACTTCAAAAATATTTTTTTCTATATGCGATGCCCTGAACTAAGCACTACGAGAAATTAAAAATAAAATATAGTCTTTAAAATCTAGAATGGGAGGTCAGAGTGCAATCAATCAGAAAACAAATGATAAAGAATTCAGCTTCAATTCTTTCCAGCAAACAGAAACATAGCAAGTTGAAGAATTTATAATCTGATAATTTCTAAAATCTCATCACTTCTTTATCATATTTTCCATCAATAATGAAAAAAGTATTCTCCAACTTAAAAGTAGAGAAAAATAGCTACTGTATATGCTAAATTGGATAAATTCTCTTAAAAACTGTTATTTAAAAGCATAATAAAGACTCACTTCATAAAATGTCAATACCAGGTGATATACTCACTGGGTCCATTTGATAGAGATTCGTAAGTGCGAACAAAAAGTTTCTAGCACCTTTTTCTTAAGAATCAACTATACATTTGAACTATAGCATACCTATCATAGATTATTTTAATCAGAAATTATCATGCTAGTTAAGAGTATCTATATTAAATAGAAACATTAAATGTGACTTTATCCCACAGGCTCTGGAAATTATTAGGAATAAGAATTAGTCAAAAGCCAAAGGATACAAATTAGGGGCAAAGGTCTGTTTGACTATCTGCATCATGATTTTCTCAACTGAGTAGGAAATGTTAGACATGCTGGTCTTGTGCACTTTCACTGAACAATCTTTGTATTCAGCGGAATACTGATACAGACCGAGAGCTATACCTTTGAGTTTAAATCAATCATAAAAAAGTACACCTTCAATGTTTATTTTTTCCATTGTGTTATGTTGAAAACACTCAGTGATAGATAGATAGATAGATAGATAGATAGATAGATAGATAGATAGCTCCTATACCTGTAATAGTAAATGCTAATTATTGATATTTCCAGGAACTCATAAAATATTTGTCTACTAAAGCTTACCCATATAGAACAGGACTGTTTCTTCTGTATAATTTTCCATCAATACCAGATGCACTGTAAGGTTGAGATTCTAGGAATGCCATTCTTTCCCCAACACATCATTAAGACAACCCCCAGGGAATTGAATCACCCAAGAGTGTTAATGGAATAAGAAAACTGCCAACAAAAATGTTATTTCATATCTATTCAATGGATATCTGCCTATATCTCTAACCATTCCTATGCATACTTAAGTTTAAAATTTAAGTTATCCTTATAAATTTTAAGCACTCCAATTTCAGCCCAGTAACAAAGAAAAAGGATATAGACAGCTTTGAGTTAATAGTTTAGGAACTGCACTAAACCTCGTAAGCACTTCTCCATCTTTAAAAACAAACCTAAAATCTTATGAGAAAAAGAAATGTAATCTAGGAAGCCAACCATGATAAATCACTTCCATTCTTTAAGCAAGATTACTAATTTTGGAAGATTGGATTGGCTTATCTTGTCTTACAGGGAAATTTCATTTTATTTTTGTCAAAGAGAAAAGGACATTTCATCCAAGGAAAAAACTATTTTTTATACTTTTTTTTTAAAAAAAGAGACATCCAATCGACCTCCCCTAAGATGGATATTGTAGATTGGTGGGTCTATTTCTTGGTGTAGACAAGTACATTAACTTAATAGAAGTTAATTTTCACATAAATTCAAGGTACACGTATAAGAGACTTTTTGTTCATCCCTCCCTACTAGAGACAGCCTGAGTGCAATTTATGTTATTTACATCAGTAATACTCATTTCAAACACTGAACATTTGGCCAGAGGCATCTTTTTCTAAAGATACTATCAAGCTTAACAGCTACAATTAACATTTCATGAAAAATTTTCTATTTCAACATCATGCTGAAGTGGCATCTTAATAATGAAAGAATTTCTTCACTGAACCAGAAAAATAAATATGTGTATTACATGTCAAGATTCTCATTTCAAGTTTAAGCCAACATTATAAAATCGAAATTATCTGGCATATAGGTAACAAATACAGAAACGTTGTTTGAATGGCACAGGAAGGGATAAAAAAAAAGACTAAATAAAAATTTAATAAATATATTAACATAACAGCAAACATTCGAGTAATAAAAGCCAAAGTATAAATGTATTAAAATCATACAAAATTATAATTGCTTTTATGAATTTAGAGGATCTCTTTTTTTATTTCAGTATATTATGGGAGTACAAATTTTAAGGTTACGTATAATGCCCTTGCCCTCCCCCCCTCAAGTCAGAGCTTCAAGCGTGACCATCCCCCAGATGGTGCACATCTTACTCATTATGTATGTATATACCCATCTCCTCCTCCCCCCTTCCACCTGCCCAATACCTGATAAATGTAATTCCTATGTGTCCATTTAGGTGCTGATCAGTTAATACCAATTTGCTGGTGAGTACATGTGGTGCTTATTTTTCCATTCTTGGGATACTTTACTTAGTATTATGGGTTCCAGCTCTATCCAGGAAAATACAAGATGTACTATATCACCATTGTTTCTTAGAGCTGAATAGTACTCCATGGTATACATATACCACATTTTATTAATCCATTCATGTATTGATGGGCACTTGGGTTGTTTCCACAGCTTTGCAATTGTGAATTGTGCTGCTATAAATATTCAAGTGCAGGTGTCTTGACTGTAGATTGTCCTTTGTTCTTTTGGGTAGATGCCCAGTAGTAGGAATTGCTGGATCAAATGGTAGATCTACTTGTATCACTTTAAGGTATCTCCATATTGCTTTCCACAGAGATTGAAGTAGTTTGCAGTCCCACCAGCAGTGTAGGAGTGTTCCTCTCTCTCCGCATCCACACCAACATTTATTGTTTGGGGACTTTTTGATAAACGCCATTCTTACTGGAGATAAGTGATATCTCATTGTGGTTTTGATTTGCATTTCCCTGATGATTAGAGATGTTGAGCATTTTTTCATATGTTTGTTAGCCATTATTCTGTCTTCTTTTGAAAAGTGTCTGTTCATGTCCTTTGCCCACTGGATCTTTAAGAGTATATCGACACACAAACATCCTTTCCCAGCTATGTAAATAATAATAAAGCAATTTCAACCATGTTCTTTCATGACTATTAAAATAAATGAATGGAAGAAAATAAAATTGGATGACTGAATTTGAAAGCTGAGAATTAGAAACACAATGACAATTTTGCTTCATGATAAAAAAAAATTTTTTTTAATAGACCCTTTCCCAGACAAACTAAAACTGAAGAAATTTAATACCATCAGGCCAGTCCTACAAGAAATGCTTAAGGCAGTCCTATATAGAGAAGCAAAAGGATGATATCTACCATCATTAAAACACACAAAAGTATAAAATTCCCTGATATGGTAGATACACAAATGAGAAAAAGAAAGGAGACAAATGGTACTATCTCAGAAAACCAACAAACTGCAACTATAAACGATAGAGGATATACAAAACAATGAGAAAATAATTAACAAAAAGACAGGAATAAGTCTTTACTTATCTGCAATAACCTTGAATGTAAATGGATGATATTCCCCACTTAAAATATAGAGACTAGCTAAATAGATTGGAAAAAAATGTGACCCAACTATATGCCACCTACAAGAAACTCACTTCACAGATAAAGATACATACAGACTGAAAGTGAATGGATGAAAAAAAGATATCCCACACAAAAAGAAACCAAAAGGAGTAGAAGTAGCCATACTTACATCAGATAAAACAGACTTTAAGTCAAGACTGTAAAATAAAAGACAAATTAGATCATTATATAATAATACAGGAATCAATTTAGCAACAGACTATAATTCTAAATATATGTGCACCAATGACAGAGCACCCAGATATATAAAGCAAATGTTGCTAGATCCAAAGGGAGAAATAGACTCCAATAAAATAACAGTTGGGACTTTAATAATTCTCAGAATTGGAGAGATCATCTAGACAGAAAATATACAAAGAAAATACACAATCAAACTATTTGATTTAAACTGTACTTTAAATGAAATGGACCTCACAAATATTTACTCAACATAATGCTGGCAGTCTTGGCCATAGAAATTAGGAAAGAGAGAAAAACAAAGGGCTTCCAAATTGGAAAGGAAGAAGTCAAATTAGCCTTATTTGCAGATGACATGATCTTATACTTAGAAAAACCTAAACATCGCACCAAAAACTGTTAAACTGATTGACAAATTCAGTAAAACTGCAGGATACAAAATTAACATACAAAAAGAAGTAGCATTTATATATGCCAACAGCAAATAATCTGAAAAAGAAATCAAGAAAATAATCCTATTTTAAATACCTACAAAAATATAAAATACCTAGTAATCAATGTAACCAAAGGAGTGAAAGATGTATATAAGGAAAACTATAAAACACTGATGAAAGAAATTGAAGACAATAAAACAAAATGAAAACATATTCCATTCTCATGGGTTGGAAGGATCAATATTGCTGAAATGACAAAAGTACCCAAAATCAAAGATAAAGAAAAAATCCTAAAGAAATTAAAGAAAAAAAATCTTATCTATACAGATATTTATCTTGAATTTTCTGTCATTTGAAAATGATATGCCTAGGTATAGTCCTTTTTGGCATTTCTCCTGCTTGTATTGTTCTTTGATCTTACTGGATCTGTGATTTAGTGTCTGACATTAATTTTGGGAAAGTCTCAAGCTCACACAGATATACCACCTTTGAGCCATAAAACACACCTTAACAAATTTAAAACAATAGAAATCATAAAATGTCTGCTATCAGACCACAGTGGAATTAAACTAGAAATCCAAAACAGAAACATAATTGGAAAATCCAAAAATATGTGGGGATTAAACAACACACTTCTAAATAACACATAAGTCAAAGAGGAACTCTCTAGAAAAATTAAAAAATATTTTGAACTAAATGAAATGAAAACATAACTTATCAAAATTCATAAGATATAGCTAAATCAGTGCTACTTGAAAATTTATAGCATTGAATGAACATATTAGGATAGAAGAAAAATCTAAAAACAACCATGCAATTTTTCATCTTAGGAAACTAGAAAAAGAAAAGCAAATTAAATCCAAAGTAATCAGAAGAAAAGAAATATTAAGAATTAGAAAAGAGAAGATGGCGGATGAGAAACACCGCCAGACAGAGTGTCTCTGAAGAAAAGACAGGTTCTAGAAGAATTTAGAAGAAAGAAGCAAGAAGATGAGCCTACATCGGATGAGGGTCGGCAGGAGGAGTACCTGAGACCACGGGAGACTCCACGGGAGGAGGTCACGGAGGAGAACTGGAAGCTGGGACCGCCGGAGCAGCCCGGAGACCAGCGGGAAGGGTAGGTGGATCTGCCCTTTCCCCTCCCCTGCATCCTGGACTGCTGGTGGGCTCCCCAGCAAGCAGAGGGACCTGCGACAACCGCCGCCAGTGAGCGGTAAGCCAGTAGCAGACGTGGCACCAGGCTCCCAACTCCCTCGGGGCACCTCCCTGTGCACAGACCCGAGCTGCGTGGCAGACACCATATTGCCTCCTCCTCCCCTCCCCCGACCCTACCCGCAGCTGCCCAGAGAGACAGAGAGACAATATAGCCACCAGCCGGAGGCACCTCCAGGGAACAGGACCTTCCCTTTTGGGACTCTACAACAGCTGACTAAGGGGAACTCAGACTGTGAGCTCTCTGTCCGCCAGCCCTCCCAGGTGCTGCTGGCACGGTGATCCCAGGAGAACCGGGCAGAGACTCAGGTTGAGAGACATAGACCCGGCTTGGGCTCCCTGTGGGTG
>VSMD01139070.1:47130-122816 GCA_008750895.1 Mirza zaza | reverse complement strand
ACAATCTTCAGTGTGCATTTATCAGATATTATAAGACCTATATGTATAGTAAACGGTTTCTGTTGCATATTGTCTTATTTTAAAATAATATCTTTTGAAATTCAGGGATTTCAATAGATATCACCTCAGAAGCCTATTAATTCTTACATTTTATTTTTATTTTATTTGTTTATTTTTTTATTTTAGCATATTATGGGGGTACAAGTGTTAAGGTTACATATATTGCCCATGACCCCCTCCCCCCTCGAGTAAGAGCTTCAAGCGTGTCCATCCCCCAATTCTTACATTTTCTACAGATTGCCTTCCTATTTTTATGGAGCAGTCTCTCCCTGTGAGGTGCAGGGACAGCTATTTTCGATCCCCTACTCCCTGGCAGAGCTGGGAATGGAACCGAAATTTCCAAAATTTTCAGTCTTCATTGCTAGATTCATTGGTTTTATTTAATAGTCTCAATAGATTTCAACAGTGGAAATCTCAGTAACCGTGGTGACTGACACAGAGAAAGCGGGAGCTGCACAGTGGTCTAAAAATGTATTGTATAGCCAGTTCTTATTCTGATTTGACTAGAACTGAACGTGTGATGTGCAAAAAATAAAGAAAAACACAGCTTAGGAGGAGAGGGAATGAGTCCAATTTCTCCTCTTTAAACTCGCTCCTCCATTGTGAAAACAGCCTCACGATGCTGAGGACCAGCCCTGCAACCTCCCTGGAGTCTCAGTCTTTCTCCTTCTCACCCTCAGCTGTTACAGTTTGAGGGCCACAAATCCCTTATTTTAAGAGAAATTCATGTTTTACTGAAATTCTTTCTACTGGCTTCATATTACATACAGCACTGGTCCCCAACCTTTTTTGCACCAGGGGCCGTTTTCATGGATTTCCACGGGGTGGGGACAGGGCCCAGGCCGTGATGCGTGTGATGGGGAGCGGCTGCGAATAGAGATGAAGCTTCCCTCACCGCTCACCCTCCCACGCTCAGCTCTAGCTTGGCGGGGTTCCTAGCTCACCTCCTGCTGTGTGGCTGGCTCCTAAGTTTCATGGAAGACAATTTTTCCACCCATGGCGGGGGTGCATTTGTAGCGACCTGGAGCCTGTGGTTAGCATGCTTGAGGACGCATGCAGTCCCAAGGGTGGCTACCACTCTATCTAACATTCATACCCCTACCATTTTACAGGGAGATAAGGATGAAAACAAACACATTCTTAAATCCACAGGGATGTTTCTGCATGTCAACACGTACAAATGTTTACTATGGTCCACGTTAACATGTAGGTCGAGTTGTATGCAACCTGGCTTCCCTCTTCTTAACCTGATTCGATTGCTTCTAAAACTTTCCAGAAGTATTCTGTTATTTAGCTTTAGGAAAAGCATGCTCTTAAAAAGGATGCCGTATCCCTTGATACAAAGCTGTGTATCCAGCTACTCTATGAACAAAGCCAGAGAGCAAAGTAGACACTGAGTCCTGTACTTTTCTTAAAAAGTATTTTCAGGCTTAGCTGCACCTTTTTTGATGTTCAATATTTGGTGCAAGAGTTCACGCTGCCTGTGTAAACAATGAAAATATATGGTTTTGCCATGAAAAATATGGGGTGATGAAATCTGGGTAAGTGGTTTCCTCATGCTTGAATTAGGGTGTGAATATTGAAAAATTAAATTTTTGAAACTTTGTGCTTATGGACTAACAGTGACAATGATAAAAGGACTTTAGGTAGGGAATTTTATTATTGCCAAAATATTTCCCAAATTAGTAACACATTTTTCTCCAGAGAAAGCAGTATCAATGGGAGAATACTCTGAAAGTAGGGGGGAAAATGGCAAGAAGGAAGATTAAAATAAACCCCAGCCCTAAACATTCAGCCCAATTCCAGTCTAGACCTGGATCTGACCGCAGACTTGTCAAGTCGCCTGGCCTGGGGCAGGGGGTGGCATTGAGAATTTAAGCCAGAACCTCAAGGGCACTGCAGGCCCCAGTCCAGAATAGATTTCAGCGCGATTCCATTAACTCTGCTCCAATCAGGATCTTTTATTCTGGGTGTGTGTCTAAGTCATGCAGTCGTTTGATCACCACCTTCTCTGCCCCCAGATATTGAGCGAAGCCCTGGGATGGGGGAGACGGGAGTTCGCAGGCCCTCAGCCACCGCACCCTAAGGAGACACGCAGAGTGCACACGCACGTGGTTATATGCGCACAGTGCTCCCCGGATACAGGGAGGAGACCATCTACTTACCTAAAGGAATGAAAAAAAAAATCTTCCTAGACGTGAGTTAGGTCTTGACTCCCGACCTCTGAGGTTTCTCCAAGCCTGACTCTGGGCAGGTCTTGGGTGCCCGCCTATACCGTCCTTGTCCCCTGCGTGGAGAACAGCTGTGCGTCACGAGTGCTTTCCAGGAACGGAGGCTGGGGCAGAGAGGAGGCGCGGGGGAAGGGCAGGGGCTCGCTGCTCCTCCGCCTGGCCCGGTGCCTGAGCTTCCCCACGACCACGCGGGCCCCAACGTCCGGGGGCGGAAGGAGAGGTGGCTTTCCCTGTCCCCTGCGGCGGGAGCCTAGCGGCTTGAAGACAGCTCGTAGCAATGCCGTGCGGACGTCCGTGCCCTGGGTAGGGAAAAAGTCTTTAACTGTAGATTCACGCAGGTGGCGATGGGTGTGACCAACCCTAGCTTAGCGTGAGCATGCGCACCGCATCGGAGCGGGCTGCGGTTCTCCGGGGCTCCCAGAACGCGTGAGCAGCGCAGCGCGTGCACTCGCCGGGCAGACCCTGCGTCCAGCAGGCGTGCGAGCAAAACGCTTTCAAAAAGTAAAGAGAAAAAAATGCAACCGTGTTTCCTTACGTGGACGGCATGTGCCTTGCACGATGGTGACTTTGCCTGTGTTTCCACCTTGAGACTATTTAAGGCCGTCTAGTTTCTGCTTTGACACTGACTAGACGAGGCGTCCTCAAACTGGGGCCCCGCGGCCACATGCGGGTGTTTTTGCCCATTTGTTTTTCTACTTCAAAATAAGATATGTGCAGTGTGCATAGGAATTTGTTCATAGTTTTTTTTAAACTATAGTCCGGCCCTCCAACGGTCTGAGGGACAGTGAACTGGCCTCCTGTTTAAAAAGTTTGAGGACCCCTGGACTAGACTTTTATATCTTAGGCACATTACCTGACCCCCACTAGACTGACATTCATCCTTTTAAACACTTGCCCTCCCTATCACACTCACTTAAAAGGATAAAAGTAAATATATTAATACACATCGGTGGTTGCTATTCCTTAAATAATTGGACTATACACGTCTAGAACCACTGTGATCACTATTCTCTCACGTGGTGTCAGTTTACTAGAGATTTCACTTCCCTTTGGCACTTCTGTGGCCAGGGCTCCCCGAGAGCAGCAGGCCTTTGCCTTGGAGCTTCCTGCCCACTGCTGCCCTCCTGGGGGTCCCCACAGGGGGCCCCCCAGCAGAGAGAAGGCTGCAGGACCCTGGCAACCCAGATGCTACCTGCAAGACAGTGTTTACCAATGGAGAACCACAGCCATCAGCAGGAGTTGCCTGCCAAGGGATTTGTTTTGCTCTTTCATGCTTTAAATCTGCTCCCTCCCCATAGAAGACGTGCTGTGATGTGGATTTCAATTTTTAAGAATAGAGCAAAAGTTCCCTTTCTTCCTGTTCTGATTTGTCACTGAATGTCACTCGGTGAGCTCTAGCTTTTCCTTTGTGTCTGGCATGCTTCGTTCAGAACGAAATTACAGTTTCCATTTTTTAGGGCAACAGAAGCTTCCATGACAGCAATACAATGCAATCAAATCATCGGGATAACCGGGAGTTAATCCACGAGTGAGAGTTGAGAGCATCTTAAAAGATGCATTCAGAATGGCTGCTAAGGGGCAGTCACGAGTGACCGGCTCTTAGGGCTCCTCAGAGCTGGCCAGGACGAGGCGACCTGTGCTAACCCTAAACGTTACCTACCATCTGGACAATGTTTTAACCAAATTAGCGCACTGTATTAAAATAAGGCTATTTCCGGCATGTGTTTTCTTTTTTTCCACTTTCTTGCTGACACTTTTACAAAGATGTCAATATTACTTATAAACAAACAAATAAACCTATGAAATGGGTGGGTGGATTTTGTCCTCAGCTGTGTACTTGGTGACTCCTTGTACTCTAAGACTAGTATGTACATGACATAGAAAAAACCTTGGTAGTATAGATTGCTCAGATCACCTGAACACATCCTGAATTACACAGGAATGGCCTCATAGCATTGTTGGCAGGATAAAAACGAAAGATAAGGCAGGTATAGGGACTACTCCGTGATTCCCACAGGAACTGTCCCCTTCCATACTGCCCCTTCCCTTGTTAATCACTATCTCTTAGCCGCATTGAACAAACTTTCTCATTTTTATCCTTCCTCACTGACATTGTTGCCATTCCCTCTTCTGAATCTCTCTAGCCTTGTAGTCCTTTTCACATAATTTTTGTGAAATACAGTTTTTAAGACATACATTTTTAGAAATTTTTAAATTTCTGAAATTGAAGTACTTTTTTCTCTCCGTCTCTCTATAAAAACATACATACACATATATATAGCTTTTTTCAATGATTCTCTACCCCCCAAATATATATATATTTTTTTGAGACAGAGGCTCCCTTTGTTGCCCAGGCTAGAGTGTGGTGGCATCAGCCTAGCTCACAGCAACCTCAAATTCCTGGGCTCAAGCAATCCTGCTGCCTCAGCCTCCTGAGTAGCTGGGACTACAGGCATGCGCCACTATGCCCAGCTAATTTTTTCTATATATATTAGTTGGCAATTAATTTCTTTCTATTTATAGTAGAGACAGGGTCTCACTCTTGCTCAGGCTGGTTTCGAACTCCTGACCTCGAGCAATCCGCTTGCCTCGGCCTCTCAGAGCGCTAGGATTATAGGCGTGAGCCACCGCGCCTGGCCCCCAAATACTTTTAAATGGATAACACACCTGTAATCCATTGTTTCTAGGCATTGAGGCAATAGGGAAACTTGAGCCTTCAATGGTGTGGGGTGGTCCTCCCAGAGCCACCAAGCAGTGGGGAGCTGAGCTAAACTGGGGAGATGGGTGCTGCTCCATCCACTCCCATAACTTTGAATAAACAGCTCAACTTTTTGAGTTAATTTTCATTTTATTGTTTTATATCTAGATCCGAACAAAAGGTTTTGTGAACCTGAAAATAATGATATAAATGCTTAATGTTTTAGCTTTGTGTCTCTCATTAAATCACAGCTTCCGCACCCAAAGGGCCTGGCACAGTTCTGGCTGGATAATTGGGTCAGATTGTTCCTGACTGGCGTGTGCGCAAACATGCAGGCTGTGTCGACAACTCTATGCCATTCTCTCAACGGTGGGTTTTTTCCTGTGTTCTCGGTTTGTTAAAAAATAATATCTTGGGCCTCTAGGAATGAAAGTGAATTACAGCTCCATTATGTTTTTATAGATAGCAAGTTTTAGGTTTCATTCCAAAGCACACAAGTGGATTTTAAGGATATCTGTAAATAAATATAATTTAAGATCACAAGGTATTATCCTTAAGATAAGATTAGAATTTGACCCAAAGAAACCAAGCTTTTATTTAGAAACTTGGCTTCTTGAACACAGAATTCTGCTGCCGTCAGTAAGATTTTAAGTTAGACACTTGGTTGGGATGCAAGAAGTTAAGTGTTGTAAAACCGGAAGTAGATGTGGTTTGAAAAGGCTCTTCAGTCAGTGAATGTACAATTTAAACTGCTTCCACTTGCCCACGGCATTTTCATTGTATCATAAAAATAAGTGAAGGAAAAACTCCTTTCTTCCAAAACGATCACAGCAAGCCTGCTTCTCCAGAGAAAACAGACGCGATAGAACATATATATATGGAGAGAGAGAGAGAGATCGATTGTAAGGAGTAGGCTCACTAAATTAAATTGCGGGGCTAACAAATCTGAAATTTTCAGGGTAAAGGGATAGCCTAGAAATTCCAGTAAGAGCTGATTTTGCAGTACTGAGTCCAAATTCCACAGGCAGGCCGAGCAGGTGAGAAACTCAGGCATGGTTTCTATGTTGTAGGCATGAGGGCAGATTTCTTCTCTGGGGAGAGCCTGTCTTTGTTCTTCAGGCCTCCACTGATTGGATGAGGCCCACCCACATTATGGAGGTTACTCTACTTTATTCAAAGTCTACTAATTTCAATGTTGATCACATCTAAAAATTACCTTCACAGCAACATCTACATCGGCATTTGCCAGAACAACTGAGCACCGTGGCCCAGCCATGTTGACAAATCCAATTGACCTTAACAGTGTCCCATCATCCACTGGGCTTCTTTTGCTGACATCATTTCCTCAGTCAGCTCTGCTTGGGTTCAGCTTTCTCCACCAAGTAAAATGCAACACAATCGTACACTTTTCAAGGTCTCCAATCTGCTGCAGATCTGTGTTTTAGAGAGCTCTCTGAAAGACGCAGCCATCCAGACCTTAGGCCAAATCCTAGAGTACTTTGTGTGTCAAAGGCCATCCTGATGGATGCATTTGATGTGAGAGATGCCAAGTGAGAGAAGTAAGAAGAGAATATTAATACAGATTTGTCACTCAGTCGACTTCACTATGGCTGGAGTATCACTTGTGTCATTATTGCTGTAAGTAAATTTTCATGAAGCCTTTGAGTTAGTCCATTGGCCAGATATGTACATGAATCAAGCCTGGCAGACTGTGGGTAAGGGTGGATCTGGACGGGTCCAAATTCCTACGTCTGGAATCTCAGTGGTTGTCTCCGTGGATTTGTTTAGAGCATAACTGAGGCACCCAAATTCCAGCTCTCAAAACGTCATTGGCCTGTATGAATGCCAGTGGCTGCACAAAGTGAGCACTGAACAATGAGGTTAACCATTGTGATGCTTTCTTTATGAACCCTTGCGTGTTGCCTCGGTTGTTCTAGTGCTATGATAATAATAAAGCTTACACTACAAAGTTCATTGCAGGGTTTCAAAAGCAGCGTATGCACATTTTCGCATTTGATCCTCCTTCTAGATGACATTATAAGCAAAATATTGCTGTTTTCTAGATATGAAACTGCAGGTTCAGAATTCAGATCTTTACTTGCCAAAGGACAAATAGTAAATATTGGGGCCGGGACTAGATCACAGCTATTTCCACTACATCATCTAGTCTATTGAACGTTCATAATTGCTGTTCTGGGTAACAGACATCATTATGTTTTCTAAAGCAAATTATGGGTCAAGGCACTAAACTACTTGTTTGAGAGGTAGGGGTTCTGACGTAGGAAAAGATCATTGTGGCATCGCTTTGAAAGACTCTTATTAGAGAGTTGCCAGAGAAAAAGTAATATTTACACGAATCTCCTTGATTAAAAAATGTTAACATTAAAAAAACTGGAAGAAAGAAATGATGTTTTTCAGTTATGATAATAAAGGAAGTAATTTTATTCTGTGCCTGGTAATTACATTGAAAACACAACTCAAATTTAGCTGAATTTTGGAGAAGTGGAGGGGGGAAGACATTCATGTGTGGATTCTGAGGATCAGCTTTGGTCTTTCCTGCTTTCACAGAGATCAAAAGAATCATTGTTATGCTCAAAAAGCAGGATTCAGTTATGGCTGAAAGGAAAGACAGTGAAAGCTGAGTAGCTGCCTTGGCAATACTTCCTAATTGGGTGTCCTGTCCCCAACCAAAGAGGCTTCTAATTGATTCTTCAAAATCTTAATCCTAATAATTATGCCATGTAGACCCGAGGAGGATGTTAACAGAATCCAGTAAGAGCAAGAAAACTCAAAATCATTGCAAATGGCTAGAGTGGCTAAGTAATGAAAGCATTGAAAAAGAAGAAACATAATTTCCTGACCCTCCAAAATTAATCTGCAATGCCTCAAACGAGTTAACTTCTCTTCCACGGGCCAAATGATAGGTCTTTGAAATCACAGAACTTGTTTCTCTTTATCTATATAAATCCATCCATTGTTTTAGGTACAGAAGCAAATTATTCCATCTTGGTTTTCCATTCTGCCATCATCTACAGCCTGGCCTCTCAGCCCTGCCCCGTTCTGGGAATTTGTGCTGATTGTTGAATTTAACAATAAGTTCCTGTTCTAGACAGTCTATGAAGGGTTCATAACTTAGTTCAGTTTAAGATGAGTGGCCTACTATTTTTTATATTGCAAGCTTTTAAAAATTTTGTCCAAAAATATTTGTTCTGAAAATTACCTTGTGAAATTAATCCGTGTAGAAATATAGATTTTTTTTTTTAATTACTAAATTTTTCTGAAAAAGTATTTTTAGAGGCTTAAATTATATGGAAAAAAAATTTTCTCAACTCTCCTGAAATCAAACCCATCAAGCATAATAAAATAAATTCTGCATAATTTGCATTATGCATCAAGCATAATAAAATAGATTTTAAAAAAATTAAAACACAATCATGAAACAAGGTGATAAAGCTCCAACTCTATGTCACTTGCATGACAGGAACAATTAAATATTTTCAGTGAGAGGATCAGATGTTCTATAGGAAGTAACTGGAGAAGGGAGATCTTAAATTTCTTAGTCCAGAAATTTAAAATCAGGGCCACGTATTCAGCTGTGTAGTAACCACAGTTGCGACTCATGCACACATGTACCTCTTGCTCAACTACAGGTAACACGCATAACTCAGCACAGTCTTCACTTTCTCCTCATGTATTAAAAACAAACCACATAGGGTTGAAAGTCAGGAAGGAAATTAACATTCCCTGAATACCAATCACTCTCTGTCATAGAGCCTAGTTTTACTTACTGCTGAGCTTTTTATCCCCACCTGAAATGACTTTGCTTGTTGAGTTGCTCATGGTTGACTTTCCCTCAAGAGCACGTAGTAATAAGTTACTAATAAGCCTGGGGACAGTAAGCAGAGCTCTCCTCTGCCACGTGCCCCTCTGTTTCTCAAGCACCAAGGAGAGTGACTGGCAGTGGTGAATCTTCATGCTTTTTTTTTTTTTTTTAGACAGAGTCTTGCTTTGTTGCCCAGGCTAGAATGAGTGCCGTGGCGTCAGCCTAGCTCACAGCAACCTCAAACTCCTGGGCTCAAGCAATCCTGCTGCCTCAGCCTCCCAAGTAGCTGGGACTATTCCAGGCACAGGACTAAACACGGTGTGAATGTTACTTTATATAATTCTTCAAGTGATCTTGACATGTAAATATTATTACGCCTCTTTTATGACGAGGAATCAGGACTTAAAGAAATTAAGGTCAAATGGTCAAGAAGATCAGGTATGAATTCATGGCTGACGTGTGTTCTGTTTGGGGGCCGCAGGATAAAACATGTTTCCCAAAGGGTCCACGACTGCAAACAAGAGGATTGTAGGTAGTAAACAAGTGGTACCAAATAGCATATATTAGGTAATAAAAAAACTTTAAAACTTCCTTTTCATTTTATTATGTGAAGGATAAAGTCTCGGATTAGTACTAGTGTGTATTTAACGCTTCTCTAATATAATAATTGCTCCCCTCTCTCTCCTTGGATCAGCTAGGGGCAGGTAAGAATATAAAGCTAGAATTTTGTTTTCACTGTATCAATTTTTACCAAGACCTATTGAAGGCAAGTGATCCATTTGCAATAGTTACATAATTCCATCATGAATACAATTTTAGGTAAAGACCCTGGATTTATTTAAAGGAAATGTTAATTAGATAATAGTACAAGTGACATATTTGGCAAAAATTGTGGAAATCACGTGCAGTGACTAGTTTTGAAAACCCTGCTCTGAAGCATTTTACAAGGCCCCAGAAGAGAAACAAGCAACAAAAGGTATTGCTACATTAGAGAAACTCAAATATAGATCCCAAAACTACCTTAAAAGTACTGCACTTGAGGTACAAAAATTAAAGACTATTAATTTTTGGCATGGCCAGGGAAAATATCACTGTGTTACAAATGCCAGGGCTGCAATTAAGTTAATAGTCCCTGCCTAAGGGTGTCTAAAATATGTGGGAGAGATATGTAAGTAATTAGTATACAAGTTAGGAAACAAAAGAATGCCTAAAAAGAGAAAACAACATGTGATGTGGGAATTCATGGTTCTATGAAGTGTTAATTACCTCTTGTTATCATAAAGTTTCTTAATTATAGTTAATAATCTGTTATTGTTATATAAATACTAATTATATCAAAATTATATACATATATAAATGTTATTAATTATACTTAAGTACAATTAATAATTTTGTCACACATGCTCAGAATAACATTAAACATCCATGCTAATTTTAAAATATAAAATAGAAATGGAACATTGGGCTGCAACCCTGTTTTGGATGGGTATACAATAAAGGAATATCCACACTTGCAAAAGTGAGAGGTGCCCTTGTGTACAGTTGCAAGAAGGGAGTTGGCACCCAGGACCTGCTAAATTGCCAGTCATTTCTAAATAGTCAAATTCATAACCCCAGTAAAGCTAACATATCTTTAATATGGCACAAAGTTTGTGCTTCACTAAAGTATGGTGCTGCCTGAGAAACTGTCATCACTTGGTATACTGGAGGGTACACTTTTAACAATGAAGGGACTGGTTTTCCTCAAAATCTTTATGCTGACATCTGTTTATAGGGAGTATTAGAGTGGTTCCAAGGCTTGAGCCTTATGTGAGGCCACTTGTCAGTCCCTTGCTACTTTCCACAGCTGACTTTTAAAGGCATAAACTTCAAAGGACATCTGACGCTTGCTTAGGTGTGGTCACAAGGACACGGCCCCGTAAACTTTGGCCCAATGTTCAAATTCTGACTCTCCCACTGACTTGAGCAAGTTGCTTAATTTTTCTAAGCCTCGACTTTTTCCAGTTGTGAGCTGAAGGAAAGAATAAGGCTTACTTAATTGAAATAAAGCAAGGGAATGGTCAGTAAGCATCTGGCACGTAATAAGCCCTCAGTTAATGTTAGTGGCTATTGGCCTGTGGTAGGAAGCACAGTTTTCTTCTCTGGGCTTTTCCAGAGACCTCAGGTAACATAAGGCTGCTAACTCTACAGCACCCTCTTGGGCTGGCACCTACTCCAGCGCTTCAGGCCAGCTCTGCACGTGTGACTTTGAGTCTGTCTCTGTGTGACTTTGAGTCTCTCTCTCTTTCCTCTCAGCTTAGGGAAGCTCAAAGCCCATACCTCCTTTCATGACTCAAATCCATCTCCCTTCCAAGGTACAACCAACGAGAAAGTCTGCATTAAAACTCAAACAGGGACTATTTGATTGTCCCACACTGAGAGACATGACTCCACAATATCCTTTGCAGAGTAAGTCTGGAACATTCCTCTCGTGTGCTATTCTTTTCTTTCGCTAGATCCACTTGCTAAAGGTGGATCTAGCCATTATTTACTATAATGGCTGCTTTAATCTTTGTATGGCCGTTGATGGTCGCCTCCTAGCAACTTTTACATTCTGCTTCTGACAAACATTATGTCAGACATTTTTCCAAACAAAATACAAAGAAAATGTTTGAACTCAGCCTGTGCTATTTTTATGTACCTTTTTCTTTACAGCCAAGTGTTAGGATAAAGAAGGTATATGATCTCAGTGGGAGAAAGAGTACAAAGCCCTTAGACCGCTCATTCACCTGTGTATAAAACAAACTGTTTTATTTCTATGGAACCCCTATTTGAAGGAAGAATTATGCCTGAATTTCATTTTTTTTTTTTTTTTGAGACAGAGTCTCTCTTTGTTGCCCAGGCTAGAGTGAGAACTGTGGCGTCAGCCTAGCTCACAGCAACCTCAATCTCCTGGGCTCAAGCGATCCTCCTGCCTCAGCCTCCCGAGTAGCTGGGACAACAGGCATGCGCCACCATGCCTGGCTAATTTTTTCTATATATATTAGTTGGCCAATTAATTTCTTTCTATTTATAGTAGAGATAGTGTCTCACTCTTGCTCAGACTGGTTTCTAACTCCTAACCTCGAGCAATCTGACTGCCTGCCTCGGCCTCCCAGAGTGCTAGGATTACAGGCATGAGCCACTGCGCCCGGCCCTGAATTTCATATTTTCACACTGGTATATTGATCAAGTGTGAAGTAGGCCACTGCTGCTCTACTTCTTCTCTTTTCTGTGGCCCTGCCAGGGTGGACGTGGCCGATAGATCCAACAGCCACTCAGATTCCTGAGAGACAGCTAGAGCTGAGAAGCCATGGAACTCTTACTTCTGAGGTCCCTGGAGCTATCTTGGTTTTTACTCTTCCTGAGACTTGGTTATTCAAATCTGCTTTGGATTTTCACCCTATCTGAGAACCTTATTTTAAATGTCCTCTTTTGGCTTAAGGAAACACAAGTGGATATCTGTTGCATGTAACTCAAAGAATTCTAATATCTGATTTAAATTTTAAAAAACTTTTAAAAATATTAAGCTTCTTAGCTCTACATTGGGCTTTTGTATCTGTTTTAAGCATATTAAACACAAGATTAGGAAGATAGTACAATTCTTTTGCATTATTAAACCCACGCTACTTGTTTCAACAGCCAACAGGTAGGGTTAACTATTGCTTTTAAAACTATCAGTAAAGACATACACTCTCGTTCGGTGAATATCCAAAGTAATGATACATATTAAAAAAATACACACATGTTTTATATTTCTCCATTTTATCCTCAACAAAATTATCTACTTATTATAATGACCCAAATATTTTGAATAAAAATAGCAGGAGTTTCTTGTGATGTTTAAGCAGTTAGTAGTATATGTTAACTCTAGAATTTAAAGTAGTCACATGATGTCCTTTTATAAGTGAGTATCATTTCTTTTACCAACAGATTTAAAACAATTTGATACACTAGGAATTCATATTAGTTCTTTTTACTCCTTATATCATATATGTTATGCAGTTTAGCCCCAATATACTTTCTCAACTTTTCCTTTCATAACTACACATACCTTTCAAACATACAATGCATTTTCTTATCTCTGCACCTTTCTTCATGCTATTGCTATTTAAAATTCTATCTCCAGCTCTCCCTCTAAAGCTATTTGCAAGGCAAACTCATATTCATCCCACAAGGCCCTACTTAAATATCACCACCTCTGGGAAGTATTCTCTGTGTTCCTTCGGTCCACACATCTCTGAGCAGAATTGTTCTTTATTTCCGATTTACTTTTTATCATATGCCTTTGTAAATACTTCCAGTCACTCCATCATCTGATCTATTAATAGTTTCAGGCCTTCACCTGAAGTTGTCCACGGATCCCTTTATGGCCAGGGCTATGTCTTGTTCATGATTGTTTCCTTCTAGCATGTTGGACAAACCCTCGTCGGTAACTGACATTCAGCAAATGTTTGTTGTTGTAAACAAGAATTCAGTTCAGAAAAATGTGAGGTCTTCCTAGAGTGACAATTTTGAGAATTATTAGAACATTCTTAAATGCGATATTGAACCTTCTTTGGTTTGGGTATATTTTTTCATTGTATGAATTTGTTGAAATTTTGCTAAGAGTTTTTCAAAGTGGTTTCACCAATTTCTAGTCTTAGCAGGAGTTTATGAGAGTTCCAGTTGTTCCGTATCTCTACTGTCCCTGGTAGCTCACATTTTCAGAGTATATATTGCTTGATTTGGTTTGACATTTCATTTAGCATTTTCATTTCTGATGTTCATCAGTAAAAGTGACCTGTATAATTATTTTTCTTCTTAATTTGACCATTTCCTTCATTCTACTTTGTGTACACTGTTGCTTTTTTCTATTTTCTTATATTGAACTTACTTTACAAATTTTCATTCTTTCTTTGTTTCTAATCTATACACACTGTATATATTGTATACATATATATGCTTTGTAAGCATATTGTAAATCTTTCTCTAGTACTACTTTAGCAGCACTGCACAAGCGTTGAGAGGTGGAGTTTTTATCATTGCTTATTTCTATATGTCTTCTAACTTCTATTATGTGTCCTCTGACTTGAGGATGATTTAAAAGTGTGGTTTTTAATTTCCCAAGTATGTATGCTTTGGGAAGATGGGAGAATATGTTGCCTTTCAATTCTTGAGAAGTGCTTTAAGAACTGATACAGGTATCCCTGAAATGAACGTTCTTTCCATTTGTTAGGGTCTATACATATCCATTAAATCAGGCTTACTAATTTTTGACTGCTTGATCTGACCCTACTAATTTCTTTCTCTGCTTAACCTATAAATATCCAAGATAGGTATATTAAAACTCCTCTCTATAATTAAGGATTTATTAATTATTCTGATTTTCTACCAGTTTTTAAAATTAGTTTCACAGCTATGTTTTAGGTTCATATATGTTCAATACTATTTTTATACATATATAATTCTTTTTTGATAAGTAAAAATTACATATATTTATAGTTTACAACATGATGCTTTGATATATGTATACATTGTGAAATGACTAAATCAAGCTATTTTACATTATACGCTACCTCACATACTTGTCTTTTTTTTAATGAAAACACTTAAAATCCATGCTCTACAATTTTTAAGTATACAATATACTGTTATTAATGACAGCCACCATGTTGTACAATATATCTCTTGGACTTATTCCTTCTAACTGAAATTTTGTACACTTTGAACATCTTCCCAATCCCCCCATCCACCAGCCTCTGGTAACCACCATTTCACTCTCCATTTCTATGAGTTAGACTTTTTTAGATTCCACACGTAAGTCAAATCATGCAGTGTTTGTCTTTCTGTGCCTGGTTCCATCATGTTGTTGCAAATGGCAGAATTTCACTTTTTATGTGTGACTGGTATTCTGTTGTGTATAAATGCCACATTTCCTTTGTCCATCAGCCATTGATGAACACTTCCTTAGATTAATCCATATGTCACCAATTGTGAGTAATGCTGCAACTCACATGGGAGTACAGATATCTCTTCACTGTATTGATTTCATTTCCTTTGGGTATATACCCAGTAGCAGGATTGCTGGATCATATAGCATGTTACCACCTAGAGTTTACAAGGGTTCCCTTTTCTACATATCCTTGTCAACATTTGTTGTCTTTTGTCTTTTTGATAATAGCCATTCTGACAGGTAAGAAGTGAGAGCTCATCAAGGCTTTAATTTGTAATTTCCTGATCATTAGTGATGTTGATCCTTTTTATCATATACCTGTTTGGCCCTTTAGATGTATATATACATACACACATACATATTTTAATATATATGAATCTCAAAAGTCAAAGTGGGCTTTTAACTAAAAATAGTTATAGGTAACTTACAGCAGTTCCTAGCATTGGTAGCGACATATTGATAGTGTCATTCACTGTGTCTGAATTTTTTTACTGGCATACTTACATATCATAAAAAAGAAATGAGAAAACTTGCTACAAATTATGGATTTTTTTTTGTTTTGGGGACAGAGTCTCACTTTGGTGCCCAGGCTAGAGTGAGTGCCGTGGCGTCAGCCTAGCTCACAGCAACCTCAAACTCCTGGGCTCAAGCGATCCTACTGTCTCAGCCTCCTGAGTAGCTGGGACTACAGGCATGCACCACCATGCTCGGCTAATTTTTTCTATATATATTTTTAGTTGGTCAATTAATTTCTTTCTATTTTTAGTAGAGACGGGGTCTCGCTCAGGCTGGTTTTGAACTCCCGACCTTGAGCAATCCACCCGCCTCGGCCTCCCAGAGTGCTAGGATTACAGGCTTGAGCCACCAAGCCCGGCCCAAATTATGGATTTTAAAGCATATGATTACATAATTGTTGTCAAATTATTATCCATATTCTAAAGGCAAAACTTGTTTCCACATAATGACAAAGTAAAGCACATGTAGAACACAAATCCTGAATTATAATTTCTTTCCATCCCTTACATCAGTGGTCCCCAACCTTGGTGGCCTGGTAGGAACCAGGCCAATCCACCACAACCGTAACCCCACTAGGGGGGGAAAATTGTCTTCCATGAAACTTAGGAACCAGCCACACAGCAGGAGGTGAGCTAGGAACCCTGCCAAGCTAGAGCTGAGCATGGGAGGGTGAGCAGCGAGGGAAGCTTCATCTGTATTCACAGAGGCTCCCCATCACACGCATCATGGCCTGAGCCCTGCCTCCCCACCAGGACCCCCACCACCACCACCACTCCATGGAAATCCATGAAAATGGTCCCTGGTGCAAAAAATGTTGGGGACCAGTGCTATATGTAACATGAAGCCAGTAGAAAGAATTTCAGTAAAACACATATTTCTCTTAAAATAAGGGTTTGCAGCACTCAAAATATAACAGCTTAGGTGAGAAGGAGAAAGACCGAGAATCCAGGGAGAGTGCAGGGCTGGTCCTCAGCATCATGAGGCCATTATCACAACGTAGGGGCAAGTTTAAAGAGAAGAAGTTGGACCCATTCCCTCTCCTCCTAAGCTGTGTTTTTCTTTATTCCTTTGCACATCACACGTTCAGTTCTAGTCAAATCAGAATAAGAACTGGCTATACGATACATTTTTAGACCACTATGCAGCTCCCACTTTCTCTGTGTCAGTCACCACGGTTACTGAGATTTCCACTGTTGAAATCTATTGAGACTATTAAATAAAACCAATGAATCTAGCAATGAAGACTGAAAATTTTGGAAATTTCGGTTCCATTCCCAGCTCTGCCAGGGAGTAGGGGATCGAAAATAGCTGTCCCTGCACCTCACAGGGAGAGACTGCTCCATAAAAATAGGAAGGCGATTTGTAGAAAATGTAAGAATTAATAGGCTTCTGAGGTGATATCTATTGAAATCCAAATTTTGAATTTCAAAAGATATTATTTTAAAATAAGACAATATGCAACAGAAACCATTTAGTATATATATAGGTCTCATAATATCTGATAAATTCACACTGAAGATTGTGTCCTCTCAGAAACAGTACTAAAGAGGACAAAGAAACAGCATCAGTGAATACCCACAGGCTTAAATATGACATTAAAAATGAAGTTAACGGAAACCCTTCTATAACTCATTACTTTCATTGTATTTTTCTTTCTTATGGGCTAACTGCTTGACATGACAGATGGCCCAAAAGTTTTTAATTGGGTTTTTGTAGAGAAAGCCATCTTAAATTAATTGATTTCAAATTGTGCTACTTGTAGCCCTAAGGATTGTGGAAAAGAACCCAGCAGTAGGGCTCAGAGCATCCAAATTATGGTTGTCAGCAGCTTCTACGGGCAGGTCTGGGAGAGACAAACACTGGGCTTTAGCTTGGGATTTAATTAGAAGCAAAGGCTCTACTATTTTTCAGATGCCTGAAAGTCTTCCCACATAATTTGTAAACTGTACATGAAATCTTTTGTAAAATAAAAAGTCCGTTGTGAAATGATAATAATCATTCCCTAATTTATGTGGGTTGTAGGATAATGGGTTGTCATGGCAAAAGGAATACATTAACACTAAGTTCAAAATCATATCACAATCAAATCACAAGGAAACGTATATTTCTTCTTGATGCTGTTCTCCTTGTAGACAAACGTAAGTTCCAGTAGATACAGCTCTTCCTAAACAACTGACTTTAAAATATAATTTTTAAAACATGAAGATAACTTTTTTCCATATCAGCTGAAGTGTTACCTGATATATGAAGAACCAGGAAAATGTGACCAGTTCTCAGGAGCTGAGGTCAAACTCAAGATGATCTACATGTTCCAATGACGAGACAGAAAGTAGCTATTATAATTCTGCTCAGTGATGCAAAGAAAAATAAGCTCAAAAAGCACAAACATATGGGCAATCTCAGGATAGAAACAGAAAACATTTACAAGTGGAAGTTTTAGATCTGAAAAATATCTGAAAGAAAAAAATCACTGGATGGGTGAAATAGTATAATTGAGATGACAAATGAAAGGGTCAGTGAATTAGAAAATAGGTCAATAGAAAGTACCTAGTCTGGAGGAGGAAAAAAGGGTTGAAAATAATTAACAGAGACTGAGGGGACCTGTGGACAATATCAAAAGGTTTAATAACTGCACGTTCTCAGTCACATGCAAAAGCTCAGGAAAGCTGATCTCAAAGAAGTAGAAAGTAGAACAAAGGTTACGGGAAGCTGACGAGGGTATGGGAAAGGGATGTAGGGAGATATTTGTTAAAGGACACAAAATTACAGCGAGTTAGGAGAGTAAGTTTTAGAGTTTTATAGCACTGTTGGATGCCCATAGTTAAAAATATTATATATTTCCAAATAGCTACAAGAGAAGATGTTGAATGTTCTCAATGATATGAGTTTGAGATGATGGGTATGCTAATTACCCTGATCTGATCACTATACATTGTATGTATCAAATACTACCTGCCTCCAAAATATGTATAATTATTATCACTTAAAAATAAAATAGAAGATAAATTTGAAAAAGTTTTAATATACATGTAACTGGAACCCTAGAATGAGAGAAGAGAGAGAATGATGAAGAAAAAAAATGTTTAAAATAATAATGGCTGAAATTTTCTCAAATTTGGAAAAAGATTTTGAAAAAAAAAATTGAATTTACAAAATCGAGTTCAGAAAATGTCAAACAGAATAGATGCAAAGAAACGTATGACTTGAGACATCATAGCCAAATTGTTGAAAGTCAAAAATAAACAGAAAATCCTGAAAGCAGTCAAAATAAAATGAAAAAAATTACATACAGATGATTAACATTGAGAGATTACAGATTGGTCATCAGAACGCAGAGACAAAAAGTAAAAAAAAAAAAAAAAAAAACAGTGAAATATCTTTAAAGTGCTAAAAAGAAAAAATTGTCAAACAAAATTCTATATTCAGTGAAAATATCAAGATTGAATGTGAAATAAAGACATTTTTCAGATAAAAGAAACTAGAAAAATTACTGGCACCAGACCTACACTATAAGACATGCTAAAGGAAGTTTCTATGGGATCAAATGAAAAGGATTAGAGGAAAAGTTGGTCCTTCAAGAATATGTCATGAACACTAGAAATGTCTATTTTATGTAAATTATACTTAAATAAAATTAATTTTTAAAAATCTCAAGGCAATTGTCCATGCGAGGTTCTGAATATAACCATCTGCCACAACTGCAAGCAGAGCAAGCAGGCAGGAGCGCGCTTCCCCAGGAGAACTCTCCAGCGCGTCTCCCTGGAGCTCTGCACCTGCTGCTTGGACCGGTTAGAACCTGGGCCCAGCCTCTGCTCTTGACCAGGAAATAACTTGTTTGAACGACCCCTTTTTCCTCCTACAAATACAACTTTGTATGACCTGGAACTGCTATAAAGAACAAAGTGCTGTAGAAATAGGTAGAATATCTTGTTCACCATTATGAACATCCTGGCTACTGCACTACAGTTTCAGAAATCAAAATGTACATAATAACTGAAGCTAAAGGCTTGATTTTCCCCCCAAAATCATAAAAAAAAAAATTAGACACATACTGATCACTTAAAAGTGTCATCCTTCTCAGTTCAACTCAATCTTGACATTCTTCAGAATGAAAGACTTCAGAACTCCTCTGCACTGGACGTGACAGTTAAACGCAACACCTGGCCCTAGAGCGGGTCCGTGCTGGAAGGGGAACATTAGTGGGGTCAACAGAAAAATCTGGAACCAGAATAGGAGATTAAAATATGATAGCCGTGCTAAATTTACTGAAGGTGATAACTGGAAAGTGGTTATGTAAGAGAATAACCTTACTTTTAGGAATATATAAGCATTAATATTTAAGGATAAAGGGCCATGGTGTATATAGCTGACCTTCAAGAACAGCTACACACACATACAGAGAGAGAAAGAGAATGACAGTGATAGAGAAAAAAAATAAAGGGTAAAGCAAATGGGGTAAAATATTACCAAATACGTAAATGCAGTAAAGTGTATATGGATATCATTTTATACTTTTCTGTATGTTTATAATTATTTCCAAATAAAAACATTTAAAAATAAAATACACATTTAAAAACCATGGTAACAACCAAAACCACTCTGAATGTAAACAGTGCCAACAAGAAAAAAAGTTCAATTCTATTAATGACACACACAGGAATACTTCTTGACATCCTCAGGGAGGATCTGAAGGGGAATGGTCTTTGGTTGGTCCTGCTCTTTGGCTGGATGGATGTACATAGTCAGATTCAATAACTGCCCAAAATAGAATAGGATGGATTAGCTAATAGCTTACTTGGAAATCAATCTATTGTTGCTAATTTGTTCAATATACTTTATGTTATTAATGACAAGAAACACCTGTTTGTGAAAATCACTTTATACCAACAAGCCACTAGAGTTCAGGGAGAGTGGACATGCAATGTTCTTTCCCAACTGTCGTGCTGTGGCTCACACGGATCCTCCTGCTTCCTGTTGCCTGGCATTTGCCTTCTCTATCCACAGAGACCCACATGTGTACATGAGAATACACTTTTCCACATGGTCCTTTCTAAATGCTCTGCCTCTCTCTGCTCCTCCCCTTTATCTCTCCTTCCTTCTCCTCCTCCATCTCTACCATCTCCATCTCTATTCCTCTCTCCTTTATTCTGCCTAAGGCAGGAAGTTGGAATTTAATTTTAATGAAACCTAAAATGAAGTAAGATAGCAAAAGCATTCCTAGACTCTAAAGTTCTCCATAAATATTTGCTGCTAGTTAATTCTAATAAGAGTGACAGATATGTCATCCATAGAGAAAAGTTAACATTGAATATTTGAAGTAAAAATCACATTTCCCTAATGTTTTAAACCAGTCTATACACTTAAGAAGTACATTTGTGTTTCCATTGAATCGCTTCATATTTGCTCTACCTAAGCCACTATGCTATACCCTGCAAGGAAACCCAGATTAAATCTAATAGTTTTTGCTCACCAAGCATTTAAAATCCAGTAAAAAAAAAAAAAAAAAGGACAGAAAAGAAAACACAAGACAATTTATAGGCCAACATATATAAAACATTATAACATAGAGATTAGTGAAGAAATAAATATAATTTGGTTTCACAGTAGCATGAATATTTAGATAACTGATGAGTGAGGAAAATTGACTCCTATACTGTGTACATCAATATTGAATTTGGAGAAAAATTTCCTATGGAACACCAAATAATACTGGAAACATCAAAAGTTTCCAATCAAAAAGAAGTACTAAGGTATCACTTGGTTGAGTTATAACCAAGCTCCAACAGGACTCTGTGCTCATATTAGGTGAAACCAACTAGTTTGAATAGAACATAAAAACTCTCAGAAATAGGCAGATCTTTTCATAGATGTACAGAAAACTGTCTCCGACAGAGCCAAGAGAGTGTTTCCCCTGAGAACACAAAGCCTGCTGTCCTGAGCTCAGCAGCACTAAACCTCATGAATATGAGCAGCTTTTCATGAAGCCAGTGCTGAAGTTAAGAAGTAGTTCCTATGTGTTAGAGGAAACAAGACAGAACACATCTTGGGACCACTAGTCCATTCTGATGACCCAAACCAGTATATTAAAAGATTACCTTGTGCCGTGAGGGCTTGAATAACCACCTAAAAGCTTGGAGTGATTTTTGATTGATGTGAACATCCTTTTGCCTTCAATTCTTAGCACCAAAATCGGTCATGTCTACAGCAGTTGGCAGAGCACTGTGCTCAAATCCTCGAAGCCTGAGGACTCCTGAGCAGTCAGGACCACTGACCAGTACGATGTCAGGGTTCTAAGGCTCATGCTGTAACTGACAAACTGACATACTGGCTTCCTTGATTTTGCTACCTTCTTGCAACCTTTTAAAATTAATCCTTTTCATTTTTTGATAATTGTAGATTGACATGTGGTTTTAAGAACTAAGACAAATAGATTCCATCAACCTTTTATCCAGTTTCTCTCAATGATATCTCCCCAAATTAGAGTATAATATCATAAGCAGGATATTAACATGGACATAATCAAGTTACTGGACATTTCCATCAGCACAAGGAGCTTTTCCATTCCCCTGTTCCAACCACACCAACTTTCTTCCCACCTCCACCACCTTTTTAATTCCTGGCAACACTTATCTGTTTCCATTTGTATAATTTCATACTTTTGTAAACAGAATCATACAATATATAACCTTTTTGGATTGTTTTTTTCACTCACAATAATGGGAGATTCATCAAAATTGCAGCAAAAATTTGTGCCAGCAAATAGGGCATATTTATAGTTCATTCATTTGCATTGCTTAGTAGTATTCTAAGGCACGTATGGTCATACTTCAGTGTGTTTAACCATTCACCTATGGAAGGACCTTTGGGCTGCTCCCGGTTTGGGCCTATAGCAAATACAGCTCCTAGAAACATTTGTGTACAGGTTTTGGAATCAACATGAGTACTAATGTCTCTTGAATAAATCCCCAGGAGTGTGGTTTCTGGGTTGTATAGTTGTTGCATGTTTAATTTTTTAAGAAACTGTCAATGGAAACTGTCTGTTTTCCAGGGTGGCCGTAGCATTTCACATTCCTACCAGCACTGTGTGAGTGTCCACACTCCCCACACCCACACCAATGTTTGGTCTTGTCATTTTTTATGTCAGCCATTCTGGTGGGTGTGTAGTGATGTCTCATAGTGAATGTAATTTGCATTTCCCTGGTGGTTAATGATGCTGAATGTCTTTCCATGCGCTTATTCACCATCTGTCTTCTTCAGTGTTATGGGACTTGCAGTATTCTGCTAAAAACATTTTGCCTAAAAACATGGTGCCCTTTCCACTAGAAAACTGACCTTTGTGCAGACATGGGGACTGCTGCAGAAGCAACTTAAATACCTGGAAGCCCAGCACCCATGAGCTAACCCTAGAGATTCAAATCCCCATCCATGACAGAAAACTGTGTTATTTATTCCCTTTCCCAGTAGGAGAGATTATGTGACTTTGCCCCATTGGCTTCCATTTTGTCAAGTGCCTTATTTTGACAATTAAATGTGAGCAGAATTGTTATGTGCCACTTCCAAGCAGAAGTCTTAAGTCTCATATAATGGTTCTCCCACGTTCTCCTTTCCCTCTTTCATAAAGAAATCAAGAGCCCAGATAGAGACTCTTCTTTCAACCTGGATCCCAGAATAAAGCAAATATGACAGGGATGTAGCTAACTCAGTAATGAACATGTAGCATAAATAAGAAATAAACCATTTTTGTAGCATGCCACTGAGGTTTCAGTGTCACTTATTCCCATAATGAAACTTATTCTGAACTGGGAGATATAATTACCATCAGGATATAAATTTGTTTCTATTTATCCCATTAAAAAAATCCCTTGAGCCTATTTCTCACAGTAGCCAACATTTCTCGGCAATTCCATCCTTCTGGCTATTCAGGAAAAAAAATGGCTATATTCTTTTCTGCTCTCTTTCTCTTGTACAATTTTTGGGCTTATTCATTTTGAAATAATTAGATTTCCAAATAGAGATGTTGAAAAAAGTAGAGTTTGAAGCTCAGAGGCTGAAACTGAAAACATACATTTGGAAAATAAAAAATTAAAGCCACCTAGGAACAAACTGCAAATAAAGAGCAGGAGGCTGAGGACAGCACCTTGGAGCAGCCTCCAAATTGGAAATTAACAAAACGAAGAAGATACACCAAAGGAAACTGAAACAGAACATCCATGGAAAAGGGAAGAAAATCTGGTACAGCTTGCTGCCCTGGACGCCAAGTGAATAAGGTGATTGAAGAAGTCAGGAGGGTTCAAATGAGTCAAGAGCTCCTAAGAAATCAAATTACATGCAGGCTAAAAAGGACCACTGGGTTGAGCAATGTGGAGACCTTTGACAAAATTAGATTCAATAGAGAGGTGGGTCAAATCTTACTGGAGCTGGATCAGAAAAGAATGAAGCTAAAAAAGTGGAAAGAGTAAACAGAGAAAACTTTTATAAGAAACATCAAAGGAAGGCAGACAATTCTAGTGCCAGCTAGAAGGGGCCGTAGGATAAGGAGGGCTTCTATTTAAACACAGGAGACAATACAGCATGTGTATATGCGGATGGGAATGATCTAATAAACAGAGAAAACTTGGTGATGCAAAAGAGTAAATAGTTGCAGGAGCAAAATACTTGAACTGGAGAGATGTGAGGGGATAAAATGCACATACTGAAAGGTTGTCCTTGGGGAAGACCAGGAAGAATAGCAGAATAACTAGGTTTAGGTGCAGGTAGGTTGGTACATTCATTGATGGTGAAAACATAGTTGTAATTGTAAATTGTGCGTCGTGAATGCAGTTGCAATTGTGCATTTTTCTCCAGCTTCACTGAGCTCATATGTCACAGGTGTAGGATAGATGAACTGGTAGACTTAACTAAGGTTTAACTTGTGCCAGCAAATAGGACATAGGAACAGAGAGGGTCATTGTTGAGGATGTATGAAGGATGAAGTATTATATTGGGTCATCATGAGGACAGGTGAATAGGAAATGAACTACCTTTTGTGGCAGTTGGATTTTATGTCAGAAACTTTACAAATTTGGGTAAAATCTTTGGCAGGGTGGATCAAAACTGAATGCTGAGGCCGGGAGAGGCAGAAAGGTCAATGGGCAAGGAGCAGGAATGTAGAGTAAGCAGGATAAAAGGAAGTCCAGGATGAAAGGGAGGGTAAAGCAGGCAGACTGTGTCAGCCTTTGAAGAGTCAATGGGTTACAGTCGGCCAAGGGTTAGCCAGGCTGGGGTTGGGGCAGTAGCTGGAATAGAGTAACTCACTACTCTATTGAGTAAGTCCATCAAGTGGTCCATCCTAGCCCTAAAAAGACCAAACAATCAAGAGCCCAACCCCAATAACAAAGATGCTTTAACTCAGTTCTCCCTTGCTGCCCACAGGGTAATTTTTTTTGTTTTGTTTGAGACAGAGTCTCTGTTGCCCTGGCTAGAGTGCCCTGGCATCAGCCTAGCTCACAGCAACCTCAAACTCTTGGGCTCAAGCGATCCTTCTGCCTAAGCCTCCTGAGTAGCTGGGACTACAGGCATGCGCTACCATGCCCGGCTAATTTTTTCTATGTATTTTTAGCTGTCCAAGTAATTTCTTTCTAATTTTAGTAGAGATGGGGTCTCTTGCTCTTGCTCAGGCTGGTTTAAGACTCCTGACCTTGAGCGATCCTCCCACCTCGGCCTCCCAGAGTGCTAGGATTACAGGTGTGAGCCACCACGCCCGGCCCATGGGGTAGATTTCACAGTAGTAGACCAAGGACCTTCACACAACATTAAAGAGAGCTGAATTTCCAAAATATCTAGAGATGTCCACTGTGACCCCACAGCTGGGACAAGAGTTCTCACAGCTTGGTATTTGACTGGATCGCTGACAATATTGTTACTTCCTGACACAAAATACAAGTTCCAAAGAAGCAATTCTTTTTCCTATCATCTGCTCATAGGAATCTATTAGTTTACTTTACCTTTTTCACAGACCTTGTTAATTGGCAGAGTGAATGATTTTGTAAAAGGTAATTTTCTTTTCTTATAATACAAGACTCTTTTCATGTTTTCCCAAACATAATATGTATCATTTATTAAATTTTTACTATATGCCAGGCTACACTAAGTTCCTTTCATACATCGCTTCATTTATTTATCTCAATATGCCTACGAGGTAGGTATTATCATGACTTTATTTTTTACATAAAGGTAACTGAAGCCCAGAAAGCATAACTGATCTGCCCAAAGTCATATGGCCCATAAAGGTAGGAGCCAATGCTCAAACCCAGAACTTTCCCCGAAGTCCTTGTTCTTACCATGTGTAAGGTATTGACTTACAATGGAAGTGGAGGTAACCAGGGGAGAAGATCCTACTCAATCTTCTACACCATACAGTTCACTCATCGGGTACCATTCCAGAGCAAATAAATTACTTGACTACAGAAGGAGCAGCTATACTTGAGTTTCGACTAGATAACCACAATGATAATAACTATAATAGAAAAATAACAACATAACAACTACAGACTTATGTGCCTACTGGATTGTTCAGAAATTTGAGGTCCACAATCCTGATCTGTCTGTTGTTTAATGCCTTGTCTCCTGTGCTACATGAGGATCAAAAACTGCTCTGAAAACCCATGTAAAATTTACCTATAGGTAAATACATAGAACCCACAACTTCATTGTCCATTTGACCTGGGGCTAATCGCTATACAAAAATCACTCTCTGTCAAGAATTGAAATCAGGATCTTGAAGAGATATTTCATTCTATGTTCATTGCAACAGTACTCACAATAGCTATGGTGTGAAAACAACTTAAATGTCCATTTAGCAAGGGTAAAGAAAATGTGGTATGGGCTTCGCACAGTGGCTCACGCCTGCAATCCTAGCACTCTGGGAGGCTGAGGCGGGTCGATCATTTGAGCTCAGGAGCTCAGGAGTTCGAGACCAGCCTGTCCAAGAGCAAGACCCTATCTCAAAAAAATAAATAAATAAAAGTATATTAAAAAAAAAAAGAAATGTGGTATGTACCTACAGTGGAATGGTTACTCAGCTCTGAAAAAGAAGAAAATTCTGCCACAAGTGACAACATGGACAAACCTTGAGGAAATTATGCTAAGTGAATAATCGTGACTCGCAGAAGGACAAATATTGCATGATATCACTTATATGAAGTTATCTCAAATAGTCAAACACATGGAACCAGAGAGTAGAATGGTCATTGTCAGGGGCTATGGGTAGGAGGAGATAGAAAGTTACTATTCAACAGGTATAATGGTTCAGTTCTGCAAGATGATTAAGGTCCAGAGATCTACTGTACAGCATTGTGCCTACAGTTAATCTATTGTATACCTAAAAATTTGTGAAAAGGCTAGATCTTATGTTGAGTGTTCTTATCACACTAAAAAGGAATCACTCCCTATCAGCTACTATTTTTGTGTGTGCTGGTTTCTTGTTTAATAAAACTTATATATTATATTTCACTTGAATATGGAATTCTAATTCCTCTTATTCAACCTTGATTCAAATCTTATCTTTATCTTATAAAATTAAGACACATTTGTGAAAATACTATTTCAAATTATCTGCTAATACCTTTCTTTCCCTTCTTTTATCTCCCATAGGAATAACTCAACCTTTTTTTTTTATTTTTGTGGTTAATGAGATTTTGCTTTATTTTTTTAATTTTTTATTTTTTCATATTATGGGGTACAAATATTGTTAGGGTTACATATATTGCCCCTGCCATTCCTCCCCACGCTCCCCCCCCTCCGCCTTACCAAAACATCAAGCATGTCCTACTCTCAGGTGGTGCGCATCGCACCTTCCCCCTCCTTCCCCCTCCCATTTGCCCACCACCCAATAAAAATTTGTTTGTTTGTTTGTTTGTTTTTTCCCTTTTTTTGACCTTTGGGTTACATTGTATATCTTAGCCTTTCCCTTGGAAGGTTTTGATGTATTCCCACTATGCTCACCACAACCCTAAGATGTGTATCTCCCCCTCCCCCAAACCCTAGTGGGCACTATCCCCATTTGAGCATCATCAGTCAGTACCAATTTAATCAGTCAGTACCAATTTGATGAAGAGTAGATGTGGAGCCCGTTTTCTTGATCTTGTGTCACCTCGCTTTGGATAACGGGTTTAAGCTTAATGCAGGATAGCATAAATGGTGCTAATTCACTGTCATTTCTTAGAATTGAATAGTATTCCTATAAGACATTCTACTATAAAGACATCTGCACCTGAATGTTTATGGCAGCACAATTCACTATTGCAAGATCATGGAAACAACCCAAGTGTCCATCAATTCACGAGTGGATAACTAAAATTAGGAATAACTCAACCTTTATGCAAAGATATTCTGATGATATAATATAGATTTGATGGAACACTGTATTATGTCATTTCTATTGCATAATTTATTTTAGTGTTTTTATACATCAAAATACAGTATTATTGTGAGGTTTCTCTAGTAATGTGCTTGCTATTTGTGAATAGACATACATAAATGAAGTAATTGCCTTACAGCGTGTAATTGGGCTGACTTGTTTATTTGTACGTGGGGATTTATATGGAGATTTTTCTCTAAAGAGCAATTGAAGTCATTTTTTAAGATGGTAAACATAAAAATTTTAATGCGAAGACTAGGGAGAATGTTTTAATTAATGAGAGGGCTGATAAATTTTCCTGGCGATGATAATTCTGACAGTGTTAAATTTCTTGTGAGGTCAATGAGAGAAAAGAAAGGAGGGTGCTTTCATAAAGTCATCGTTATTATTATTCAAGGCAGTGATCTGTTAGTACAAGCTTAATTATGACCTCTGTTCATCTTCCTGACACTTAATAATGCACCAGATGCACTTTTCCGGCTCTGTCGATTGTCTGCTCTGTCAGGAGAGTGAGCATTCCTGCCAAATGAGTCCTCCCTGACCAGAGGAGATAGAGGGTTTACCCACATCTAGCCCCAGGCAAGCTCCAACTCATTTTCTTCTCAAAATATCTTGTTCCCTTGGACAGGTCCTATCAGAAATTAGACTGGAAATTAGACTGCGTACTCACCTCGTCCTAGGTCAGAAGAAACAGGAAAAAAGTCCCTTATCTCTGATTGTTCTTACTATAAGCAATTGAGATTTGTCAGATGACAAAACAATTTTAAAAGTGAAAACAGTTGTTTTGACACGGAGACTTTCTAGAAGCTTCCCTAGTTCTACAAGCTAATGAAATGATTATGTCCTGCACAGATAGAGCAAAGGAGCCCGACTCCTTCTAGTGCTGCTCTGAAACTAACAATCGTTTGAACATCTTTCACTTACGTTTTAGAGGAGGTGAGCGCAAGTTGAAGAAACTGCAGTTTTTGAAAAGATAAACAGAGATGGAGCGATTATAAGAAATAATATTTTGATTCTTATAAATGGAAAGATAAATTAATCATTTAAAAATTCCAAACTACCTTTCATTGAGAAGAATATGATTCACCAATTTTCAAAGAGGAAAAGTTAATATTGAGTTTCAAATTTTCTTACCAGTTGAATGAAACTTCAGCTATGTCATGTGCTCACCGTCGTTTTATTCTGGGTTTTAAGAGGAAAATTTAGACCACGGGTTAGGTAAAACAGACTTACAATTTGTTGTTGTTAAGTAAAGTATTCTTTTGATGCATAACTTTAAAACTCAAGGATTAGTTTTCAGTATTGTGCTGACAAATATGGCCTAGGTAAGACATGCAATTATTTTTGTCTTTCAGAGTAAAAGTCCTTTGTTTTTCAGCAGTTACACACACACACACACACACACACACACACACACACACCCCAGCATCTACAACTTGAAAATTGAGCTGCTGCCAGACCCCTTTGCCATCTGTCCAAGAAAGAAGTCAGTAACTTGATAAGCTTTTTCATATAGAATGACCATCTGCAGTCCTGGTAACTGTATTTAAGCTCTGAGGTCCCTGTAGGAAATTTGTCCAAATGTTTTCTCAGGTTGCCCAGCACTTTATGTTTTCAACTACTTTAAAACTAAATAAAAGAGAAACTTTGATTATACTGGGACAAATTTCCTTTCAAGCAGAGAATGATTCAAGTAGGCACTTATGAAGATTATATCCAGTTGCACATATTTGACATTGTGAGTTTCTGGAAAAATATGAGATTAGTTGAAGATATCACTCAGTAAACAGGGATTATGAAAAGTTATGCTGTACAAACATAGAAATTGATTTTGACACATTCATAGAATATCTTTTTTGATATAATATTAAAGAATTTTAGCTATTTAGAATTATCATAAATTAAAATGGTTACTTTCAGTAAATTTAATCCCCAGAACTGAAAACAAGGCTGTCCTTGTTTAAATGGAGCTTTATTAACACATAAGCAGAATGTGCTAGAGTAAAAAACTTAGAGGATAATTTCATGAAAAGTCACATGGCAAAATCATTTTCTACAAATTGTAGAAAGAACTATTTTCAACAGAAGCTGCATCATTTTACATTCCCATTCAGAAGCACAGTGTCTCCACGTCTTTATAGTAACACTTGTTATTTCCATTTTATTGATTTTAGCCATCCTAGTAGGTGTGCAATGGAGACCCCTTTTTACATTAATTTCTTGGCTCCGGGATTTCTGGACCTTACAGATAGTTCATACTCAAAATGCAAACTTGTATGAGAGCTGATGCATGCAAATAAATCTCAGAGCGTATGCCTGTCCCAACAAGCTTCCTATTACCTTATCGTCCCACTGGGCAGATTTTTCTCAGCCACCATAGACTTCCAAGGTCCCAGATGTATGAAGTGTTATGATCTGATATCTCCACTCTGGCGGCCCTTCTATCTTGTATGGCCATTAAAACACAAAGTACCCCCCAACTTCTCCTTTACCTCCCAAAAACTTAGGCGACAGATTTCCTACTAGATATTCAACTGCCCAACCCCTACTCTACACATCTATTCCACATGCCCCCTTCATCTGTGACCCATGAGAATTTTCTTGGTTGCAATTTCAGCTACACTATCAAAATAGGGTGGGGGTCTTTGAGAGAAGGGAGGGTTATTGGAAGGATATTCAGATTACCTAATTCAAGGGATGTGGTGAGCAGTGTGGAGGGGAAGGGCATACCTCTAACCCTTGTTAGGGAGAGGTATAAAATGCAACCACAGATATAATGCAATGCAAAGATATAAAATGCAACCAAAATGTTTGTACTCTCATATTTTCTTGAAATAAAAAAATCATTCTCAATATTCTGGCTTCTGTTTTAGAAACCAATTATACTATATGACTGGCAAATAAGAAATCTAGGTATGACTCTACTTGTTCACCTTTTAAAGATATGTTCAACTCTTTGATCAAATATTTACAGATCCTTATAGAAGTAGGTTGGAAATTGGTTCATGATAAAAATTGAATTATTGATATATTGTAATTTTCTTAGAATCAGTTTGGTAGAACAGTTTCCAAAGTAGTCTAACATTGTATTTATGAAAATGATTGTTTCAGAATCAAGTTAGTAAAATATTGCATTAAACTTGATTAAACAGCTTTCTTTACTGCAGGACCTACGTGTAGTATGTGTATACACTGGAAATCTCTGAAAGCATTTCTCAAAGTTATCTTCTTGGAGCACCTTGTGGTACCAAATATTCAGAGACACACACAATGTCTGGAAACCTTGACATCCATATTTAAAGATCAAACTTCCAATTTTCTATCAAGGTATAAAATCTGGATCATGACAAATAAATGATTCAGTAGTATATGGAATTAATGATAGGCTCTGATTCTTGGTAGCTACAATATTATGAGATTTTTCAAAAAAAATACTAAACTTTAATTACTTTTTCATTTATTTTTATAATCTTTGATACTTATTTTTATACATCAATAATTATAATAAAATATAAAATTGGAATACCTATATACTTTGGTATATATGATGTAAGTATGGAAAAGGAATTAAAGATTTCAGTACAGAAGGAAAAAGACATGTTCAAGAAATAAGTTTTCCTTAGCAACAGAGCCATATTTGCTCCATAGTGATTGTACCAAAATAACTTATCTGAAAGCCCTGGACACTTTATATTAATGGAAAAATTGAAGAGGACATTAAAGTCTCATTACCGTAGAAGGTGATTTATGGATTAAGTTTAATAGCCTAAATATTCTCCCATCTACTTAGAAATATATCTTCAGAGGTTTAAAATTAATTTTAATAATTCCAGTTTTAAATGCATTTTTTCACAAGTAGAACTTATTAAAAGAGTTTGCAACTCTTCTGTGGGAAAAACCCCTGAGGTTTAACATGACTGAAATCTGCTCCTGAATATAAAAACAAAGAGACCATTAAAATATATGTAAATATCAAAGGAATGGAAATGACTTCATAAAAGAAACATACAGTCACTATTTATTAAAGCGCTAATTTTCCAGTTTGTTGAAAATGATGGTTCTTAGATTCTTCTCCTGACTTGTTGCTACTAAACAGTCACATCTTGTTAATTAACAATTGTATCCAAATGTGAACAAAACAAAAATTTTTTAAATCACAGAATATTTGAGTAAGCAAAGCCCTCAGAGGGAATCTATTGAAGCTACTTATTTACAAATGTGGAGACTGATGGCAGGTGACATAAAAGATTTATCCAGGATAACAGCCACTTAGTTATTTCATCTCTTTGACAGTTTCATCCCATTATCCAAAGCAATTGTTTTTAATATCCTTTATTGCACTGCTGAAGATTTTCAGTGATAGAGGATAGGTAGATATACAGGCCACTCATTCCCACAAAATATTTATTTGTGTGTGTGTACACGTGTGTGTGTGTGTGTGTGTACACTACTGACCCTCCAAAATTTCAAATCAGGTGTTGTGCTATATGTCTTACTGCTTAGTCCTCCTAAAATAAATTATGTTTTCTCTCTTTTTCTCCATTTTCATCTGTCTCTATTCTTGTTCAGTCTCTTAGTGTCTGCGTTGTTTAAATTTCGATGAATTCCATTCTCATAAATAATTAAAACTCAAAATAAAATGACCTTGTGAGAAATCTCATTTCATGGTAATTCCAACCAGGCAATAGCAAAGAATCACTGCATGGGTCTAACAGAATTCCACAGTTGCAAAACATATGACCCCTACTGGTCACATACCGTTAACAAGGCAGCCAGCCCTAACACTAGGAATATCGCTTTGTGTTTTCGGGTTTTTGTCTTGTTTTTGTTTTAAATCTTAAAACGGTGCCAGCTGCACCTCCCTCTTAGGGTTATCAGGAGAATTGCATGAATGGACCCAGGGTGCCTGTCTCAGAGTTGAGGGTATACATAGTAGGTGGTCAAAATAAATAGTGCTTTACTTCCTTCTCTGCTTTACAATTGTGTAATTATTTCAATTCCATAAAAATAGAAAAAAAATGTGTGTGGTTAAAATGTAATAAAAAATATAAAAATAGATGTGTTAGGTAGATAGTGAGGGATTCTGGGTCTCCTAGGAACAAAAATGAGTGCCGTTGAGATTCACCCTCACAAATGGGCTTTCAGAGAGGCTCATGGGAAATCTGCATGTGCAATAAGACTCCGGTCATGTGACACCCAACTGTCCAATCAAAGTGGTTCCATGGTGACGTCTGAACCCCAGGGAGTTCCCTATCTGGATACCATAAAACAAGACCCAGACCATAACCAAGGTCTCTCTCTTTGCTATGACAACAGGTCCAGTCCTCATCCGTGGCATAAGTATCTTGCTCTGTAAACCTAGATCTTCCTCTTGCCCTATAATCCTATCTTTTTCTCCTCAATAAACCTCATTTTCATGCTTGCCTTGCTTTCGGGGTGCCTGGTCATTCTTCGGCCATGAGTGCACCAAGAACCAGCATTTCAGACTGCGACCCGACAGCTGGAAAATTTTGTGACTCACTTCAAATTCCTTTCTTCAAGCTACTCTGGAATTCAGAATTGATAAAACATAAACAGAAAAGAAAAAAGAAACAAAGAAATGTTCTACCTTACTTGGGAGAACTAAGACAGGTTACGCCAAGGCTCCAGGGATTGTCACAGAGAATTCAGGCTACTGGTCCATCTTTTCAGTACCGAAAGTCGTCTGGGGGACAATCAAACATTCAGAGATCACTCAGACGCAGTCAGTTTTCAGTAGCTCTATTTTAAATCAGGAATTCAACATACATACACTATTGAACACCTGCCGTGTACTATCCACTGGGATAGTTGGTGGTCGATATCGAAATTAATAAGAAACTGTTCTTGTTCTTGGAAAACTGAAAAATCTATTACAGGAATTAACCCCAGTGTGGTAAGGGAAATATGAGAGAAATGAATAGAGCTGGAGCACGCTGCAGGGGGACAGACCTCAGCCTGCGTTGAGGTAGAAGGAGAGATTAGTTCTGAGCTTAGTCTTTTAGAGTTAGAATCAGCCAGTTCAAGGGTTGGAAGAAAGGAGGATATTCTACCTAGATACCTGCAGAGAAAAGAAATCAGGTGTGTGAAACAGATGGAAAATTATGACTAACAGAAGGCTCGGGGACAGAGGGGGGCGTCAGGCTGTAACTGTGGAGGCTGATTTTCCTCACTTTCAATGACACTTCTTCCAGGTGGAAATGCGAAGTGTTCAAAAAGGAAGCTTGCCACATGTAAATTAAAAAAGAAACAAATGAGTAAATACAAATTTCAATACAGATTATTAAATAAAGCAAAGTGACTGGTAAGGTGGTCAGACAGGTTTCATAAGACTAGAAAGAGAAAAGAATAAAGACGGATGTAATCACTGAAATAAGAAAGACGTTGAGATATTAGAGCAACAGGGAGAAGGCTGCAATGGCCACAGAAAGGAGAAAAAGAGTAAGAGTGGATTAGAATCAGGTTGAAGAGACAGCTAACTACTTGCAGAACGCTCTGCTATGAGAAGAGGTACAAAGACTGTTCATTTTTAAACATATGTTTATTGTATACATAGTCATCGATGGGGTGCTAGAAATTAAAATCAGCAATCCTGGATTGTATGTTAGCTCTGTGTTTAGTATTTTGAGAAATCTTCATACCGTTTTCCATGATGGCTGTAATAACTTACATTCCCATTAATAGTGTATAAGAGTTCCCTTTTCTCTCCATTCCTATCAGTGTTTGCTATTTTTTTATTATTTTTATAACAGCCATTCTGACTGGTGTAAGGTGATATCTCATTGTGGTTTTGATTTGTATTTCCCTGATGATTAGTGATTTGTATGCAAAGGAAAGGAAATCACTGTATCAAAAGGATACCTGCACCCCCATGTTAACTGCTGTATTCTTCACAATAGCCACGATGTAGAATCAACCTAAGTGTCCGGTCAGTGGATGGATAGATAACAAAAATGTGGTACATACACACAATGGAATGCTATTTAGCCATTAAGAAGAATGACATCCTTTCATTTGCAGCAACATGGATGGAACTGGAGGACGTTGTGTTAAATAAAACAAGCCAGGCAAAGAAAGACAAACATCACATGTTGCAGTGGTTACCAGAGGCTGGGAAGAGCATGTGTGTCAGGGGTGTGATGAAGAGAGGTTGGTTAATGGGTACAAATATAAAGTCAGATAGAAGGAGTAAGTCTCAGGGTCCCATAGTAGAGTAAGTTGATTTTTATAGTTGACAATAATATATCGTATATTTTAAAATAGCTAGAAGATTCGAAATGTTCCCAACACAAAGAAATGATAAATGTGTGAGCTGATGGATATCTTAAATACCCTGACTTGATCATTACACATTCTATACATGAATCAAAATATCATGTGTACCCTAATAAATATATATAAATATTGTATATCAATAAAAATATCTACAGTCCTATATCCAGGTGTGCAGACAATAGTTATCTAGATTCCCCAAACTCCCCAGCTCATGTACTTCATGTTTTTCAAAAAATGGTTAGTTTTGATCACTGACCACTTTGAAATATCTGAGATATTCTACCACTATTAATTTAATCTCCCAAATGATAAGTACCTGAAATTAACAACAACAACAAAAAAAGATAAAAGATTAAACCGAAATAGGTATTTTTATATTTCTATTTAGGTTAACCTGCTTATTCTTAGAATAAAGTTACTTTCTTTAAGACAAAAAATATTAAGTTTTCACTGGTATTTTTCTATATGACAGGGAACAAATCTTATTCAGAACTTGTGATCCTGAGAGGAATCTAACTTATTTTTTAGGGACTATATATTTCAGGTTCTTTTCTGATTTGTATCAGTTAAATTCCCAGGAATGTAAAGGACATAATCAAAGTTACTGTCCAATTACAAAATATAAGTATGCTTCTCCTACATTTGTGATCTTAAAATATATATATGTATATGAATCCATTTTTGTTAAATTGAATCACATTTTAAATATTCTATGAAGAAAATGCTACTTAACTTTATGATAAATTAATCCATTAGAAGGAAATATATAATATATTGAGCTGACTGAATGTGTGATTAGATTATAAGTTTTTTCTTAGGAATATCTATAATAGAATAAACATGAGAGAAGATTATCTTAAAATTCAAACCTCAACCAAATTCACAATTAAATATATATCTTCTCTGTTGTCTTCTTGGCTTAAAGAAAAAGTAATTCTATAAAAAATATACCTCAAAAGCATTACTATTACCTCTAAACCTATTCTCCTTAATCTACTTTATATGCATCTGGGCACACACATTCTGAGTAAGTGACAACATTTATGTATTAATCCATAAGAATCACGACAAAAGACCAAATACTCATAAATAGGAAGAGTTATTTCAAAGCCCATAAATCAATATATGTTTATAGTTCTGTTGTAAAAATTAGTCATTATTTTTAATATGACCTTTGCACCTTGAGTTGATATTATTATGATCTTCCAGTTGCAGCAAACTACATAATAAGGGTCAACATTTAGGAGAAGACATAAATGCGGAGAGGGGAGCCTGGTATTTCCCACCGGACTGTCTCCTGGTCCCTGCAGTGGTGGCTTCCAAGCTGAGAAGTGATTTTGGATCCTCTAGGAGCCATAGTGTCGGTGCAAGAAATCAGGTAGTGGGCATTGTGGAAGGAGAGAGTGAGTGGGGATTTGGAGTGGAAATGATCTTTGTATTGACTTTGGTGGTGGTTATACCACTGTTCACTTTGCAATTGAGCTATCGCACATTGGTACTGTGTGCATTTCTTCATGTGTGTTATGGTAAACAAGCAAAAAATGATATAATGATAAGAATTGTGAACTCATTCTTGAGCCTTTAAATCCACCTCAAGAAACACATTGAGCATGTTCTCTGCACCAGCCTCTATGCTATATGCTGACATGACAACTTAAATGAGAGATGGGTCCCTGTCTTCATCAAGTTTATAGTCTTTGGAAAAATATGGCATTGGAAAATGCCACAGTGCAAAATTCAATTTTAGAGCTTATACCAAGTTCTATGAGCTAACCTAATGAAGGAAGATGGTGTCAGCTTTGAATAGTAAGTGCAAACACAATTTATGAGTTTACTATTTGGCTTTCTCTGGTCATTCTTTTGTTGTAATTTTTAAATGTATTACCCAGACTGTAAGCTCTGTGATGTTAGAGGCCATGTTTCATGCCTCTGAATCCTCTGTTCATAACACAAGGTCTAGCTAAGAGACATAAGTAAATAGATTGGATGAGAAAATAAATCAAGACATAAACTGGTTGTCTATTTGACTTTTTCTTTTTTGAATGTAAGCTAGTTTAAGGTAGAGACTTAATTCTTTAAATTTTATGGGAAAACATTAAGTGGTATGCATAAACTTAGTGCTTAATAATTCTTTCATAATGGTTAAAGATCCATTGTTCAACTTTTGATTTTTAATCTTAGAGTGACTCATAGCGGTCAAGTAATAACTGACTTTCAGCACTGGAAGAATTTATAACTTAGTACAAGTTTTGCTTTTTATACATGAGGTAAATGAAGCCCTAAGAAGTTAAAGGACTTGCCTAAATTTCATAAATTAGTACATAACATGTAGACTTCTCTAACCTGCAAAGTCTCTCTTCATACTCAAGAAAGAAAATTTAGTCAGAGATCACTTTATTTCCCTCCAAATCTATACTGTGTCGTGGTGAAGTCATCTCATTAGAATAGCTGAAAAACAGAAATTAGTTTGTATTCAGTAAAAGGACAGAAAGTGTGATTCTGCTTTAAACAAGAAGGAAAAAGGAGGCATGAATATAAATATATAATATTTATATTTAAAAATAAGAAGTATGAAGTATGTGCATTTAATACCAACAAATAGTTTCAATGGGGCCATTGCCATTTTCTGGGCATAGGAAGCTGCAAGTTTTTTTTAAATTACCTATTATTACAAAAATTAAAAATAATCTACCTCCATAATCATTTTCCATCTACAATCCAGCAACCTACAGTCTACCTAACCCACAAAATTCTTGCCTGTTGTTACTGTTGTTTTAATGGTAGCATCACTTGGGGAGATCCAGCCAAAGAACTGAGTCTCTTGTCTTGAACTATCTTATAGTCAGCAGAAAAAGTCAAACATACAACCAGACTTATTAAATCAGATCCTTGAAATACGTGACCACTTTCTAAAATTAAAGAAAAAAGACTATCATATTCATAAAGCAGAGAAAGGTTTTAGCTTAGAAGGCTTTTTCAGAAGTTAGGAGACCATCTCACTAATTAATCTCTCTGGTATTCAAAGGTTTATTGTCTCCACTGGGACCTATTCATAGAAGGAAAATAATCCTGAAGGTAGATTCATTTCCAAGTTTTGCAATGCTAAACAATAGAACTAGTCATGCCCCAATATATCATTTATCTTTACTAAGAAACTACTTAACAGAATTGAGGTGATGGGTGAATAACACAGAAGATATTTAGAAATTATGGCAATTTGTTGAATCATGGGTTTAATTATGGATATATGAAAGAAAAGTATTTTATTATTAAAAGATTACCTACAATTATAGATTATACAACTTCCTGGACACTTGATCTTTTTAATCTAATTCAATAAATCAAAACTTAATAATGAATCCTTTCAAATGGAAAAGTCCTGCCCTAAAGAGACTAACTAGAGTTTAAATATTTCTTAAGGTTAGTGGTTGATTTAGAAATAAATTAATATTTCATGAAGCCAAATTGGATTATGAATTCAGAGAAAATCTTGCTTTGCCAAAATGCTTCGTAATCTAGAAATTAAAATAAAGATAAGAATGTGGAATATTTTTATAATCAAAAAGTTATAATAGATTTTCTGTCTACTTTCTTATGCATTTATATTAACCCCTAAATTTTCTCAACACTTTTCTCCTATACGTGACTATTTTTGGTGTCATATTTAGGAAAATATGTTAACTTCTAATTTTTTTCAGAGGTAACACCCAAAGAGAGTTAAAGAAGCTGGCAATTTCATAATCACAATCTGGACTCTCTGATGTAACCAAAACAATGTTTCTTTGGGTGTATTCTGGCCCCAAATACTATGAGTCTTGGGGTTTATCAACAAAAGAAGAGGCTTTACCCAAGACTCCCTGAGATACCCTAAACTCTTCCAACTGCTTTTTCTTAAAAGAGTTCCTTAACCTGAAGGCTTAAGCAATTGAATAAATAATCTAAATCTTAGACTTCTGAAACATGTTTTATTGATGAATTTTATATATATAATATTTTTTCGCCATGTATAGTTTATATTCAGTTCCTCTTTTAAAAAAGAAATAGGTGTTATTCTTACTGTCTCACCGAGAGAAGACCAAACCCATCTTTCAGCTCTTGCTCTTTCCTTTTTCATGGCCCCTTCTGCCCAGGACTGGGTCAGAGATCGTGTGTAGGATACTCTAAAGCTACTTGAAATCATCATGCCCTTCGGCACTGAGTCCATCTGATGTGCACTTGAACTGGTCCAGAGAGTCAAAGGCTGCCTTGTCTAAGGAAAGGACATCATTTGAAAAGAGAACTGAATGCCAACTCACAGACAAAAAAAAAAATAGGATGAGACCAGATTAGGAAGACTGCTGCAGGTAGAAAGAACAGCCCTAAGGACAAAAACAGCTGAGGTACCTAAAGTAAGGAGGAGAGTAGCCGAGAATGAGCCTTGCTGTAGTGGAGAAGACCCCTGTGATGGGCTTTGGAGACTCCGTTAGCCAAAATAGGAAATGGGGGGAAGCAGGGACAAGACAGATAAGTGGATTGCTAAATTTCTCATCTTCTGTTAAGAGTAGACAAAAGCTTTTTTTTTTAACTTTTTAATTCATTTTTAATGTTTTATAAGTATACAAAGTATGCAATTATAGAATATTAAACAATTCTTAAAAACTGAACATAAATGAGCTCGACATATATACATAAAATGATTTTAACTATTTATAATAATACAGATTTTAGTTACGCTTGAAGTCAATTCCAAATGTTTTATTGAATTGAAAGTAAGTACTCTGTGAGTGGATACAATTAATAGTATACAGACCATCTTCAGATAGTTCCAAATTAAAGTTAGTCGCTATGAACATATATTGAGTGCTTGGCTGTTTTAACTTTGATTTTTGATGACCATTTATCTATTTGAGAAGGTTTTTGAAGAAAACGTAAAGAAATCATTCACACATTTTGAAATATCAGTGAATTTACAGGAGCGATAAGGAAACCAGGGGATGTAGCACTGCGGAGAGGAGTGTGTGAATACAGCAGGTAGCGTAACCCTCCAGGGAGCGGGAGTAAATGGCAACAGTGATCAAGGACAATGTCCCCACGCCTGGCCCCTCCGCATGTGCGGGAGACATGAACAATGCCAGCAGGAGCTTCTGGGAGGGCTTTGTCTCCAATGAGACAAAGGTGGGACGAGCCATCAGAGATAACCTTTGGAGTTGTGTTGAGAAGATTAAGAGCGGCTTTGACAACAACAAATGAATTCTCTAAGACACAGTAGACAGATTTTGAAGGAAAAGATGAAGTAGATGAATAAATGAGAGGCAAAGAAATAAAGAGAAAATATGATCGTATCATGTGTTTCTGTGGAAATTGTTCCATGGAGACAGGGAGAGAGAAAAGATTAAAGTTGGGATTTGCCCGATGAGAATAAGACAAATATAGAAGTATGATAGAACTAGTCCACTCTTTCTCTCTCTATAACCTCGCTTCTCCACAATTTTTCCACTCACTTCAACTTAGCTTCCATGTCTATACTCCATAGAAATTACTCTTTCTAAACGCGCCATGGTTTCCATGTTGCCAAACCCAGCGAGTACCCTTTGTTCACACGCTCCAACTCTAGCAGCCTTGAGTATATTTGACCTTTCACTTTCTTCCCCAGCTCCACACACTCAGACTCTTCCTCTGAGTTTGACTTATATTTATCCAATAGCTTACTTGACATCTTCACTTTGATTTCTAAAAAGCATTTGAAAATTAATATGACTCTTAAATTCCTTCCATCCTCCCTCCACCATTACAATTATGTCACTAAACTAAATAATCAAAATGAAAAACTGGTAAATATGAAAAGTATACTCTGTCTCTTTTTGATTTTAATGAGATAAATTTACTTTTTATTACTTGCTTTATTTCAGTTATTATTGGCTTTATTTTAGTTATTATTTTCTCTATGTAAGTCAAATAAGATTAAAATCTCACAACAGTACAGTCTGGCAACTTACTTAGTAAACTAGAGGCACCATGAGCTTGAGTCATTTGGTTTGACTCTTGCTCTGGTATTGGTTAAGATGTTTTATTTTGTATTCCCTTATTCACCTTTTGTTTGAAAGAAATCTTGCCTTTGTGTACACTTTTCTCTTTTAGTAGCAGCAGTTCAGGCAGGTGGTTAAGCCTGTCTGTGGGCTACAGAGCCTCACTGCCTGGGTGCCCAGCCCAGCTTGACCTCCCACTGGCCACATGACTTGCCTATGTTTCTTCCTCTGTGAAATGAGGGTAATAACAATATGATCTGCCTTGTGAAGATGATTAAATACACATAAAGCTCATAAAATGGTTTGTGACTCAGTACGTTTTCAGAATGTTATTTATTACTCTTACTCAACCATACCATTGTCTCTAACATATCAAAGAAAGAGGAAGCCTGTGCTATTATTGCCCATTTCGGTTATTTTCAACTGAACATTATTTTCATTATTAGCATTATTTTTGCCTCCCCTTATACCTATAATTCTTGGGGGAATAAAACCAATAACCTGATCTTTTATAAGGGACAGAGAGAAACTGTAAACCTGTTAAATAAAACCACTTGGCCCACCATATATAAATCGAACCAATTAGGTTTCAAAATAGTGAGACAATCAGGTAACTTGTTACATACACTTTCAGACATCACTTAAAGAATTCTTTTGGGAGTTATTCATATAAACAATACAAAGTAGGTCTAATAAAGAAAAAACAGAAAGTTATAAAATTGGTTTGTGTCATACAGTTACAACATTCATCTATTCTAATTTGGAAAAAAAGGTTTTAAATATTGTCTCTGCAGAAATAAAGTAATTCAAAATTATCTTTAACATGGATTGATTAATTTCAAATCTAATTACTAAAAACTTGGAAAAAAAACTATTTGAACAATGTAAAGTCAGTCTCCTCATTTTATTTATTTTAGTTTCATTTGTTTCGAGTTCTAACATTGTGTTCTTGTTAGAATTGGTCGTCATGCAAGTTTAAAACATTCATATTAAACTGAACTAAAAACAGAAATCACAGGACAGCCTTGAAAGCATAAACTTATCTTTCACCAAATAGGGTCCAAAGAATACATTAAGCAATGCTAGGCTCAGGTACTGTTTTAAAATAGTTTTGGCACAACAACTGGAAAAACTGAGAGCTTAGAACTGTATCCCACATAGTGCCAGTAAGCTTTTATTTTGCCTAAGTGGATAGATGATAATCAGATGGATTATTTTAATAATAATTGCATAAGAGAAAATGAAAATAGGTTCTTCTAAGGTTTTATGAAATTTTATTAGCTTTAAAAATGGTATGTGAGTGGCTCTCTGGGTGATCCATTTATCAAGTGTTAAATTATAAAACACAAGTAATTAGAGTGTAACACCCTTCAGTCTTAACAGCTTCCTCTCTTTTAAATGCATAAAAAATAATGTTAGTGCTTTCATCAGACATATGTGGAATACTCAAACCAAATACAGTCTTATCGCAGGTTTTATTGCATTTGCAATTGTGATAAAGACATAGTTTTTCTTATGAAGGTAATAATTGATTGGGAGAGATTTGAAAATGTTTAAAGGAATGTGTACAGCATGGATACCATCAGTACTGTGACTAAATTCTAAATACTTCTTCATAGCCAAACACATTAGAATTATTAGGAGTCACCATTAAATTTAACAGTTTTATTGTCAAAGATAACTTGTTTGTCACCATCAAAAAGACTCGGCATTTATCAAAATAAGTAATGATTAAAATAAATAAAGAGATATGTGAAGTTTATTAGACATATTTTAATTTTAAACACTTAAATTGTCATAGTAAGTATGCTCATCACAGTAAAATGGTGGGACAGATTTTCACCTATTAACTTCTGAAATCAAGGAAAAAAGGGTAGGTTTAACAAACACATCTAATTTCAATGTCTCAAAAACTTCATTATAACTGCATGTTTTAAAGTCAAATAATTGGAAGGTTAAGTTTTCTGCTTAAAATTATTTTTCTTTGTAATATTTACATTTACTGTTAAAAAGTTCTTCTATTATCAAGGCTTTGGCTGCATCCCACAAATTGTGACATGTTATATTTTAAAATTTTCTAAAATAATTTAAAATTTTTAAAATATTTTAAAATTTTATAAATATTTTAAAATTTATAAAATATTTTAAAATTTTCCTTATGATTTCTTCTATGGGTTAATTAAAAATTATTTCTCAATTTTCAAGTATTTGAGGATTTCTCAGTCACCACTGAGAAGCTGATTTCTAGTTTAATTCCATATAAGTCAGAAAACATACTCTGCATGATTTCAATCCTTTGAATGCTTTACAGCTTGATTTGTGGCCAAGTTTTTGGCCTATTTTCGTGAGTGTTTTAGACACATTTAAAAATAATATTTATCCTGCAACTGCTGTATTATGTTCTATAAATTTTAATTTTGTCAAGCTGGTTAATAGTGTTATTCAAATTCATCATATACCCATTGCTCATTGATATTTTTATCTGCTTCATTTACAAATTTCTGAGAGATGTTGGCCTAGGCAAAGAATTTATAAAGAAGACCCCCAAAAGCAATCACAGCAACAACAAAAATAAATAAATGGGACCTGATCAAATTAAAAAGCTTCTGCACACCCAAGGAAACAATAGTGTGAATAGACAACCTACAGAATGGGAGAAAATATTTGCATGCTACACATCCTACAAAGTGCTGATAACCAGAATCTACAAAGAACTCAAGCAAATCAGCAAGAAAAAAATCAAACAACCCCATTAAAAAGAGGGCAAAAGATATGAACAGAAAGTTTTCAAAAGAAGATAGACTAATGGCCAACAAACCTATAAAAAAATGCTCAACATCTCTAATCATTAGGGAAATGCAAATCAAAACCATAATGAGATTTCCTAGGGGATATCTCCAGTGAGAATGGCTTTTATCAAAAAGTTCCAAAACAACAAATGTTGGCAGGGATGCAGAGAGATAGGAACACTTTATACACTGTTGGTGGGACTGCAAACTAGTACAACCTCTATGGGAAGTAGAATGAAGAGACCTTAAAGAACTAAAAGTAGAACTACCATGTGATCCAGCAATCTCACTACTACCCAAAGGAAAAACAGAACATTTAAAAAAAAAAAAAAGACACCTGCACCCTAATGTTTACAGCAGCACAATTCACAATTGCAAAGATGTGGAAACAACCCAAGTGCCTACCAATATATTAGTGGATTATTAAAATGTGCTATACATATACCATAGATTACAACTCAGCCATAAAAAAAATGGTGAACTAATACCTCTTGCATTAACCTGGTTGGAACTGGAGACCATTCTTCTAAGTGAAGTATCACAAAAATGAAAAAACAAACACCACATGTAGTCACTATTAAATTGGAACTAATTGAACACTTACGTGCACATATGGAAATACACCTCATGTGGGAAATCAAGCAGGTGGGAGGGGAAAGGAGGGGATGAGTAAATTCACACCTAATGGGTACACCGCACACTATCTGGAGGATGGGCACACTTATAACTTTAACCCAAACTGTACAAAAGCAATTTATGTAACCAAAACTTTTGTACCCCGTAACACTCTCAAATAAAATAAAATAAAATAAAATAAAATAAAATAAAATAAAATAAAATAAAAATTTCAAGAGAGATTTCTGTTAAAATCTCCAAATATGTTGGGAATTTGTCTATTTTCCTTTTTACTTTTGTTCAATTTTGTCTCAAGCATTTTGAATCTTTGTCTAGGGGCATTTGCATTTAGAATTATTATGTTTTCTCGATAAATTGACCCTTTGGCTATTATTGAATATTTTCTTTATTCCTGATTGTACTTATTGACTTTTAATCTACTTTATCTTATACTAATATAGCTACATTTATGTTTTTATTATTGGTTTTCCAATCCTATTATTTCCAAACTCTTTGCATCTTTACTTTAAAGGCTAGATAATATTAGACTGGATTATAAAAGAAGACACAATTATAAACTGCTTTGTTTGGTCTTGTATGTAAATCCAGTCTGATATTATCTACATTTTAAGTAGAGTTTTCATTCCATTAATATTTAATGTATTATAATTATTGATATGTTTTATGTTTGAACTTATGTCTTCTACCTTGCTGATTTATTTGTTTTTATTATCTCTTTTTCCCTTGTTCTGCATTTCATGGCTTCTTATATATTATTTGAATATATTTTAGTATTCTATTTTATCTATCCTACTGGCTTCTTCATTGTGTAATACTTCTTAGTGATTACTTAAGTAATATAATATTCATCCATAATTTATCAGAATGATCCTCAAATTAATTGTATACAACTTCAAAAACAATGTACGACCTTACATATACCCCCTTTCTTCTCATTGTTTTATTATACATTTTACTTCATATTTTAAATTCTACAATGTATTATTGCATTTACTTTTAAAAAGCCAAATAAAAAATTTAAATCATTTTTTATATTCATCCACATATTTAACCTTTTCTATGTTCTTCATTTTCTTCACACAGATCCAATCTTCTATCTGGGGTTCCTTCTCTTCATCCTGAAGAAACTTCTTTAATTTATTTTTCATGTATGCCTGCTAGTAAAGTACAATCTCATATCTTGCTTGTTGGAAAACATTTTCATTTCACCCTCACATTGGTAGATACTTTTGTTAGATAAAAAATAGTGTATTGACTTCCGTTTATTAATAGCATTTTTATGCTGTTATTCCATTGTCTTCTGGCTTCCATCATTATTTATATTTAGTCAGTCATCCATCATTTTTACCTAAGGCTGTTTATAAGGTTTTTCTCTTTATCTTTGGTTTTAAACAGTTTGACTCTCATGTATGTAGGTATGATTTGCTTTGCATTTACTCTGCCTGGTTTACTAAGCTTCTTAGTTCTGTAGTTTGGAATTTAACAAGTTTTTAAAACTTGACAATTTTCTTTTCATATATATTTTTTTCTACCTCATTCTCCTTTTTCTCTTCTAGGAGACAAATTATGTGCATACCAGACTTCTTATATTTTCTTTCAGATATTTACTTTTCTTTTTTTTTTTTCTCCTTTTACTTTATCATATTATGGGGTTACAAATATTGTTAGGGTTACATATATTGTCCCTGCCATTCCTCCCCACAGCGCCCACCCCTTGCCAAAACATCAAGCGTGTCCAACCCCCAGGTGGTGCACACAGCGCCTATTTTGTAAGTATGTATCCTTCCCCTCTTGCTCCCTCCCACCATCTGCCCACCACCCGATAAAAGGTTTTTTTTTTCCTTTTTTGACCTTTTGGTTATATTGTATATCTTTGCCTCTCCCTGCAAAGGGTTAGAGGTATTCCCTTCCCCCCACCCCACAATGCTCGCCACAACCCTAAGATGTGTATCTCTCCCCCCTCCAAACCCTGGTGAACACATATTTACTTTTCAGTTCTGTTTCAAAGATAATTTTTAGATTATCTTTTTCTATGTGTTTCAGTTTTGATTATTTCTATTTACCTGTTGCTAATAATTTCTTCTGTTTAATCCAGTCTGCTGTTAGTCCAATCCAATAAATTCTGTATGGCAGATTTTTTTTTAATTAATATGCTTTATTTTTAAGGGCAGTTTTAGGTTCACAGCAAATTTCAGCTTATTCAGCAAAATTCCTATAGGAGAGAGCTGATGGGAAGGCAGGGCTCTTATGGCTCCCTCAGATTTCAATCCACTATGTCATCCAGCTCAGGTTGTCTGTTCTCCCTTTCCCTAATACTTTTTCTTTGCCAATAACAAGGTACTTGAGGGTAGTCTGCCTATGACCCCCAGACTACCCTCAGAGATGAAACTGGCCACTGACCTGTGATATCATAACTTAGGAAAGTTCTGTCTAACTTTAGAGTTTAGTTTCTTCAGACTTATTCATTGATGACTTAAAATACAAATACTGTTTTTTAGTTTACTCATAAATTTCTCATAGCTACAATGGAATCAATGGTTTTTTCAACCTTCTACAACCTATTCAGAAATGTAAAAGAGTGTTTGATGCACTTGGTTACTTGATTGTCTTTTTCCTCTGCACTTAGGGTGTCATAATATTCAAATTTCTCTTCTCCTTGATTGTGAACTCCTTTTCTTCCATTTCCCTAAAGGCTTGCATTCCTTAGGGCTCTTTCCTCTGCTTTATTCTTTCTCATTATATTTCTCTCTCTGGATGATCTTATCCACTCTTTTGCATGTGTTAGTGATCCCAAAATCTATTTCTTGCCTAAGCTGAGGGGACCACATAATAGCTTTAAGCCTTTTTGAAATATAGAATATCTTTTGAGATTAGAGACTTTAAATAAAAAAGAACAAATGACCTCAGTTTCTAAAGAAAAGCAAAGAGTAAAATTTTAGGGCAGAAGTGTTTATTTAAAGAGGAAACACCACACTAATTGACAACCATATGTTTAAAAATTTCACTATAATTTGCAGCCAAAGAAACTTAAAAATTTTGAACAGATTCTTTCATCATCAGATCATTTATAAATACAATTTTCTTTCAAGGAGAGAATCGTATTTTTATAGATGAAAAAGTGAAGTCTTACAGTGGTTAAGCTAGTCTTGGAAATAGCTTTCAAAAATCATGTTCACAAATTATAATTAGCTCATGCAACTATATATGTGGTGGCAACACTTAGCTTGATTATTGTGTTACATTCCAATTTACTAATTTCTTAGGAAAAAACAAATATTATGAGTATAAAATAATGTTTTTTGTTAGATCAGAAACTTATTTCTTATTAGACCTGCCATTATGTTCAGACTCTGGAAGTATGCACTAATGCTTAATGCTATGGAAAAGGAATTTTCACAGTCTTACTCTCATTTGTGGAGCTCTAATAAGACTCTGCAATAAAGCTTCCCATCCACTGAGTAATTCCATCTCTTTTATAGATTAGAATCATCAAAAATTTTTTTAAATGTGGCAGTATATGTATATGTGTATATATGTACATATGGCCTAATATGTATTACAGATGAATTAGCAAAACAAAACACAAGCCCACCGCAGCTTTTTAAAAGGTTATATTTTATATGTTTGCCCAGTGAAAACATCAAGCAAGGTCCCATAATGTCACATTCAAAGCCATTCAAATAAGCATAGCATCCAAGTAAAAACAGTGGACTGTTATACAAAGAGATTCAATATACGCTTTCTAGATCCTCCTTCCAAATAGCGTCAGAAATTCTGGAGCTGCCACTCCATAGTTCTTTTTCTTTCCCCATTATGATACAAAACTACTTAAATTTCAATATAGCTTAAATACTAGTTTTGAATACTACGATTTCTATGCCTAACTTTTTAAACCATGAGCACTTATAATCTCTGAAAATTTCAGAATGACAAACACACATCTTATATTTACTTTAAAATTCTTCAACATAGTGTGATATTAAGTGTGTGTTATTTAGCTTAAGTTAAGCAATTATCATAATTGATAATTTATATTTCATGGATGGTGACTCGACATATCAGAAAGGCCACACTTCTGAGACACCTACGGCAAGGGCTTTACCTATCTTTATCTCTGATCAACACTAGCTTTTTGCTAATTAAAATAATAAGTATAAGAGATGAAGTTTCATTAGTGAAACTAATGCTTGTATGTCAGCATGGTAAATATTAAAAATACTTTCTCACTGGTAACATTAGTGGTTTTCAAGTTATGCAGGCTGCCTAAAGTTTTTGAGACACTTCCCACCCTTGCATGAAAGTATCTTTGGACACACAGCTTGAGGCTTAGGTCTTACTTGCTCTGGGGTAGACACTAGAGAATTGTTTCCCTGATGCCAGATATAAGATTCGCCAAATCTTGCCTCCAAAATATTGTTACAATTGTTTCAAGTAAACCCTTTATGCAAGATGGTCTTCAGGGCACTTAAAAAAGACTGACAGCTGGAATGTTATCAAACTTTCAGAAAAAGATATACATATGGTTTTATTCACACTTGGCAATCTGTGTTTGTTTAGCACTTTAGTTTGAAATTTGTAGTCATTATAATCTAGTAATGAGGTTGTGGGAAAATAGTGAAACTGCACCTCCCCAAAAACTTTTTGGCAGCTATCAATGTTTTCTAAAAGGATCTTAGTAGTTTGTCTCAAGTCTGTGTGCAAAACACACCTGCCTGTAAGCTCACAGTCCCACCCAGAACTCCTGCTGCAGATGCCTTCCTGACACTCATTTCTTAAGCTTCTATGGAGAAGCTATAGCAACTGTCTTAGGAAAGTGTAAAAGCTTTCAATAGTGAAGACAGTGGGAGCCTGTTGAGTAAGAGTTCTGGGATACTCTACAGCCTTAATTTTTGCACATAAACTATGACTTGAGACATCGCAGATAAAGGAGAGACTAGTGAAAAAAGGAAAAATCTTTGCATTATTTGGAATCATGAATATTCAAAATTAAGGACAGAATATCTTATAGAAACATCTTTCCTTACAAAATACCTTACAAAATAGATCATTCATGCCTTAGAGAAGTTTAATAACTCATCAAAAGAAACTACACATTGATTCCTTTAGAAGTAAGCAGATTTTTCTCTAATCATTCAGCTTTCAGAAATTCACATTATCACACTTAGTCACATACGTTTTCAGAGCATTTACTCACACAAAGCCATCAACAAACAACTTACACACAGTGTTCTTCTTCCTGACATGATGCCTGAACATTTTTCTCCAAGTTCCCAGTATCATTGGTCTCCAGATCATGTTTTCCCTCTGGTCCTCTTCCTTCTTAGATTTCTCTGTTGTAGAATAGTGATAGTAAAAGTCTTTTCTACAATGGTCTTTGAGCAATTGATTTAAGTTCGCTGACAGAAGCAAGAGATGGAACAGGGTAAAAGAAGAACAAGACTTTTCTTGAAGTACCAGAACCAAGAAAAATTCCAATTATAATATGTCCTTGTGTATGAAGAGCATAACATTTAAAGCAATTTCAAAAAAAAAGATTTTCTATATCTGCTTTTGGTTGAAAGCAAAATAAATGAATTCTGATTACCTTAGGCTTTCAAAAAAAAGTTATTTGAGAGGATCCTAATACCTCACTGCATCAACTACCAATTAAGCCTCAAGAAAAAAAAAAAGAAACAGCCTTAGTAGAAAGTGTTCATGGACTCTCAGAGAGTCACACTGCCATAAATTACTGCTTTAACGGTTTTCTTTCCTCCTTTGCACCCATTCGAGTTTCAAATTTCAAGATAAAAATAAAATCATTTTGACACTGCTCAGATTATTTTCCCACTTCTATCATCTGAGGGCGAGGCACGTTTTGTGCTTGGCAGACAAAAACAATAGCTGCCACATAATAAAGGGAGAGACAGGAGACACACCATCTCTGTCTATGGACAAATTGAAGTATATCTGTAAAGTGACAAAAGAGAAAGTATGAACTCATTGTCATACCACCAAGCAAATTATTACAAATATTTGATTAAAGAAAAAGAACTACCCTATTGACATTTTGAGTACTTGATTATAAACCTCCTATAACATTTGAAGTTAATGTAGAGAGACATTTGCCATTATGAATTTAAGATAAAACTAATTTGTGTGTGCTTTTGAAGCTCAAAGATTCAAGTGAAATCTTTAAGTTTATTTTTAGACACTGAAGAAGAATCAAAGAGATGAGAAAATGTAACCAAAAGAGGTTTCATGCATTTGAAGAACAGATATTAAGTTGTACAATGTCTCTTGGGGAAACTGCTGTAATGTTGATGAAATGGTGATTCGAGAAAGGAAATTCAATTCTGCAAATACTCATTATTTCTAGTCTATGCGAGCCACTGTAAAGATATACAAGTAAGTAAAATCTGTCCCTAAAACATAATGGGAAGGATAAACTAACATCTCAAATAACTGTAATATCACGTATTAAGACAGGCAACATAAAGAGTTATAAACAAAATGGCATAGATTATTTTTAAAAAGAAGAGATAGATTACAAGTAATTAAAAGGGTCCAGAAAGAATTTAGGAATGAACAGAATTTGAAAAAAAGAAGTTTAACAGGAAAACAGCCAATATTTTCTTATTACCTACTCTTTTCTAGGAGTTTTGCATTCATCATCTCATTTAATCCTCAACACCATTCTTTGGAGTAAATATTATTGTCCCAGATTCACATACAAACTGAGGTGCACAGTGATTAAATAATTTGTCGAATGTCAACTAGTGAACAGTGATCAGTTCTGCCTGACTGTATACTTCCCGCTATTCTTGGAGCTGTGCTTTTGACACATGTGATGGTGGAATGATAAAATTCCCAAAATGTATAACTTAGAAATCAGAAGAATCTGAGCTGAAATCCTGGCTTCTCCCTTTGCTAGTTGTGTGGCATTAAGATCTCTGATTCTCACTTTTCTCTTTTATAAAAAGGAGATTGGTGCACATCTCACTCATTGTGTATATGGTCATGCTGGAAACTCAGACTTGTGAGGGGAGGGGAGGAAAGGGCATTTACTGAAACCTTAAAATTTGTACCCCCATAATATGCTGAAATAAAAATAAATAAATAATAGTTAAAAAATAAAATAAAATAAAATGGAGATTGGAAACAGCAAATGCACAGTGTTGGTTGCAAAGAAAGTGCCTACTATAGATTCTGGTATATAGAAAGGACACAGTAAACGATAGTTTCTTCTGCCACATGTTAAAACAATGGGTGCCCATGAAACGTTTAGAGGTGAGTGCTTCCCATTCTCGAGTGAAAGTGAATTTTCACAGGTGACACATGACTACTCCATATCCCTATTCCACAACACCAAGACTGTTTTGAAAATACAAAAGGGAAGTGTATATTTATCCGAGTATTTCTATTTGTACTAGTCACCAAAAAGAATCTGGGTCCTAAATATCTGTCCTAGATGTTAATCCTATTACAAAATCGAGAAAAAGTGCTTTCAGTGTTCAGATCCTATTATTCTAATTATATTGTAGAAGGATGTTTAATAAGATTAAAATTAGAATATGATATAGTCACAATAATTATTAAGTAAAAAATAATCTTCAATGTAAAACATTTAAAATAAACTTTATTTATTATAAATAGTTTAAAAGTAAAAAATAACTTATTTTTAGGTATTAAAAAAGTGTGTATATTGGCACATCAACAAAGTTTATTTCTCTGTTGTATGATTACAAACTCTTTTTGTTCCCGTTTTCTATGATGTTTATGCTATGTCCTTAAAAGAATCTAATTTAAAGCACAGATCTCCTTTCCTAACTTCTCCTAACTTCTATTCCCCTACAGAGGCTTGGTTTCTAGTTTAGGAATTTGTGCTATCCTTTCTATTTCTCTTTGTGGGTTTTCTGAAGCAGAAGCAGTATTCCTAAGCTCCACTCACTTAAATAAGAGCAGGGATTCTCAGGAGGGCAAAGTGACATTCTCCAAAAGTTTGTTGGTTTGGATTAGTTTTCTAGTTCCTTCTGCCCCGAAAGGTTGCAATTTCATTTTATACAAGCACTTTAAACAATTTCTTTTCTGGTTGCTAGCAAGCAAGAAGAGTGTGGTAAAGTCAGGGATTAGCTGGATTTTATGTACTGGAATGTCATAGGACTTATCGTTTATTCATTCAGTAATTCCGCAAATATTTATTAACACTAACTGTGTGGCAGCCACTAGTCTAGGTCCCAAGACTCAGCAAGGAAAACAAAAAAGGAAAATCTTTTGTCCTCTTGGAATTTACTTTTCTACAAATTGCCTGCAGCATTAGTTGGTGTTCCAGTTATACATTCCCACATAAATAGAACGACTGGGGTGGAACGTGTTTTCCAAACATGGCCCGACACTATCTCCTACCCAACATGTTCTTAATATAATGACTTTGACACTTCTTCAAAACATGGGGTTTAGCATGGTGACCCACTCATCCCACTTTGCCTGGAACTTTTCTGGTTTTAGCACAGAAAGTCCTATATCCCAGAAAACCCCTGGGTCCCAGGAAAAACACTCTAGGGTTTGGTCATCTGAGGTTTATCTTTCCTTTCCTTAATCTAGGTAGACTTATGACTACATCAGAAAGGGTATCTGCAACTTCCAACACGAGGTCATGAAAGGCAGTAGAGCATTCGCCTAACTCTCTAGGAACATGACATCATGCTCCGAGGAAGCCCAAACTAGACCAGGAGGGGAGACCCCACATGGAAAGACAACAGGTAGGTTCCACCCAGTAGTCCACCCAAGGGCTAGCTAACAGCCAGCATGAACTCCCAGACATGGAAGGGAACATTTTTCCATGCGATTCAAGCCTTTGGCCATCAATTCACTCCAGCTTTCAAGTATACCCAGCTCAGGCCCAGAATGTCAGGGGACAGAGACAAGCCAGCCCTGCAGTACCCTAACTTCCCAACTCACACAAACATTGAAAGATCATGCTGGCTATGGTTTCAAGTCATTAGTATTGGACCATTTTGCTAGTCAGGAATAGAGAACTAAAACATTTTCCCAAAACTTTAAAAAAAAAAAAAAAAAAACACAACTCATTTTAAAATAACTCAGTTTTGTAGACCAAGACCTCAGCTGGGTAATTCTTCTGTTCCTCATGGCGCTGGCTGAGGCTACTCAGTGCTGGTCAGCTGGTGAACAAGCTGCTTGGGAGGGTCCCAGACAGCTTCACTCACATGTCCAGCATCCTGGAAGTTAGGGCTTCAAGGTGGGACTCAGCTGTGATTGCCAAGGTGAGCACTTTCCCCAGAGCTGCAGGCTCAAATTAGCGTGCGTATGTGGCAGCTTAGAGAACCCAAAAGTATTCTGGTAGGCCCAGGTTAGAGTTGCAAGGCTTCTTAAGACCTAGCCTCAAAAGTCCCAGAAAGTCTTTCCCATCATGTTCTATTGGTTAAGCAAATCACTAAAGCCAGCCCAGGAGGGAGGAATTCGACTCTATCCCTTAATGGGAAGAGTAGCAAAAAATTCCCAGCTATGTCTAATTCAGAATACTTAGTATCACACAAACCTTACAGGAGAACAAGGTGTTTACAAGATTGAGAGTTGAACACATTGATTGCCGTGTGAGTTGTATTTAACTCAGGCTAGTTTTGAGCCCGGGGCCACGTGAAGCAAAACCCTTCAGTTGGTTCAGGAAAATCTAACTTGTTGATGTTCTTATTGTTATAATTAATATTGACAATTTAATTCTAAAAAGGTGGATTGCATTGCATATAATTCACACACAGAAAACAATAAAAAGTAACAAATTAGAAAGGATCGTTTTGTTTTAATACAACACTGTGGCTCCAAGGAAAAAAAAATTTTTTTCTAGTGTGGCAGTCAATGTGCAAAAGGCAACAGTGCATCCCTTTTCTTTATCTTTAGGTTGAGATATTAATATACTCCTCAGCAGCTATTTGAACACTCAACCAAATGTCATTTTTCATGATTTCAAAGGCCATTACATTAAGGTCAGTTGTTATGCTAATTGTGTAAAATGACAAATGCCAAACTTTTGTGTGTAGGTGTTAGGAATTTAACACCAACCATGTAGGACTACTATAAGCATTCACTACTTTTGTATTAAGAAAAAGTTAAAAGTTATTTTTAAATGTAAGATTCTTTGAACCTACAGCTAAACTTTATTAACATTCTAGGGAAATGATGCAAATTCCAAATGAATACAGGAATCAGTGGAAATTCCAAGTACAAGGCAGAGGATGCATGTTCTAAATAAAATGAATTTCAGATCCTTGATATTCTCACACATGTTGTTGCAACATGTTCTGCTTTGTGTTATAATTGCTAGTAGGATTCTGCCAAGGAGTTATTAAAAGAAAATTTAACATTAAGCAATGATTTTCACATCAGCAGCTGCCTTGCAGCAAGCTTTCTGTCGCAGGCAGATGGAACTACTGCATATTTCATAATCATCATTGACTTAATAATCAGTAGGCGGCTGTTGGATTCACACTTTTCGACTTCGGTAGTTTCAAAGTCTCTAGTTTGCAATTCACTATTCATTTTGATTTGTACATTTGCATTTATTTCTCTTTTCTAAGAGTCATTGTTGAAGGAAATTTTACTTACATTTATTCTTTTTTAAATCTAAAATGTATCTTCCCGGGTTAAAATAAAAAATTTAAGAGAAGCTGAAAACTAACTCGAGATTTTTCACATAATCTCTTTTCTTTCTTTGGCCTTTTATCTGTCTTCATTGTCATTATTTATACACACTGATTTAGGGCCAAGGGCTGACCATGCCCAGGAGAGGCTCCCAGGGTGCTCTGGCCCCGTCCCCTCCTCACCCCGTGTCCACCTCTCCCGAAGCCCCAGCCCCAGCCGTGTGCACTCATGCCCTGGGGCACCCACCCCCCAGGATTCCGCCTTCCATGCCCGGTCCTGCCTGCCCCCACCTCGGCGTGGCCTCAGATCGGCCTGGGCAGGAGGTGACAGGGAAGCAGCCAGGTGTCCCTCATGTCCCTCAGGGTCCCGACAGCTGCTGCTGCACCCGGCTGTGGGTGGGAAACCAGTGACCCCGAGGCCTCTGCCCAGGTCCTGGGTGGGGGCGTCACCCGGCACGGTATGCTGGCAACATACCCTGATTACAAAGGATATAGAAAACAAAGCCTGTGTCAAGGGTTATACAATCCTGTTGAGGATTTGTGACTTATGTATTTAAACTAACAACACAAGATAGTTTGGGACCGGTGTGAAAAGTTCCCTTCAGGCGGATGTGAGTTGTCTGCTGCCCCCACAGTGATATGCAACATATGATCACCAGTCTTGGCGACACCCTGTGAGCGCTTGTTGCTTGCATAGCCGGACCATCCGGCGGCTCTGCTGCTCTTGGAGGGCTTGCTCTCTGGTTTCAGGGTATATTTTATCAACTATCAGCCTGTGTGTTGTGCCATGTGCTATCATTTGGATTTCAAAAAATGTAATGGCTATGAGCAGAAAACATATGTTCACTACATGATCACTCTTTCTCTCCACCACCAGGAAAGAAAACAAAATCTGGAGCAGAGGCATCACCAGTAATCTAACTATTCCTAGAGCACTTCATCACCAAGACAGCACTCTGCCAGCTTCACTTTTCCCAGGCCACAATCTGGGTTTCTATTGAGTTTCCAGGCAAATGTAAGTTTGCATCAGGCAAACTTCTTTTCCTCTTTTCTCCTTGTCAGCACCTCCACAAGCTCCAAAGAGCTCTCTTCCCACCTTTCTGCAAACCAATGTGGAATAACAACATCTTCTCCCCCATTAACTCTTTCTAACAGCCTCAACCTTGCTAAGTAGAAACCTCAGTGGCAGGAGAACAGAGTAATTGCCTGATGTTCACATCCAAGGCAGAGCAGACCGTTCCTAGCACCAAACATGTCTTTTCCCACATGCACAAGGGATTTAGGCCCCTGTGTCCCCAGAGCTGGCTTCCATCCTCAAGCCTTTGTGCAATGACAGCCACCACACGGTTCCACTTTACGTCCTGTCCTGTGTGTGTGTGTGTGTGGTGTTGTGGAGAGTGCTCATGTACACCCACTTGTTTTTCAGCAGAATGCGGATATTATACAGTGATACACACTAATGCCTATACTGCAGATCATTTTATGGCTGGTTTGGTCTCAGAGGAACACGTTTTGGTGAACAGAGTTTGCTCAGGACTTAAATTGCTCTGTTTAAGGTTTTAAGTGTTCCTGCTCCAAGAAAGAGAAGCTTGCTAAGAAAACAAGCATTACAATTGGTTGACAAAACCCCAACTGAAATAGTTATGAAAGGTCATGTAAACAAGGCTCATGTTTTTGTGGGACTTTTTAAAATCCAAAATGTCTATAGATAGTAAAATAATCCTGGTGGTGATACAGCAAAATTGTGAAGTTTTGTATAAAAGTCTGTTTAATGTAAAAGAGATTAAATTAACTCATGCTGAAAAGCACATTAAATACACAATAATCTATTGCTGCAAATTCACCAAGCAGAGGATTCAATCTGTTATATTTCAATTTTGAGTTTTTGCAGTCACTGAAATATACTTGGATTAATCAATAGGTATGGTAATCCATGACCTTTGGAATTTTTAGGGTACAGCTGACTCCTGTTTAAAGCTTCTAAAAGAGTTGGGGTTTTTTACAGTAAGTGCTACTTGGAACAGAATGACACTTATCCTAGAGAAGTGTTAACATTTTTGTTGTTGCTGTTATTGCTGTGACTTTTGTAAAGAATTCATCTAAATCTATAAAATGTTGGCACAAAAGAGAAACAACATTTTCTGAAGGTCTACAATGTCTTGGGCACTTTGCCACGGAAAGCTCTAACTTTCACATCAGTTTTCAACACAGGCATTAATTATCATCTTGATTTTACAAATGTGAAACTAAGAGTCCTAAGTAGTTTCTCCATGTTTATGCTCATAAATTAGTGGTCCCCAACCTTTTTGGTACCAGGGACTGGTTTCATGGAAGACTATTTTTCCATGGCCAGGGGGTGGGGGTGGGAGAGGAGATGGTTTTGGGACGATTCAAGTGCATGGCATTTATTGTACAGTCAAACCTCTCTGCTAACGATAATCTGTATTTGCATCCGCTCCCCAGTGCTAGCATCACCGCCTCAGCTCCACCTCAGATCATCAGACATTAGATTCTCATAAGAAGCCACAACCTAGATCCCTCGCATGTGCAGTTTATAGTAGGGTTCACGCTCCTATGAGAATCTAATGCCCCAGCTGATTGGGCAGGAGGCGGAGCTTATGCAGTGATTCGAGTGATGGGGAGCGGCTGTAAATACAGAGGAAGCTTGGCTCCCTCCCCGCCACTCACCTCCTGCTGTGCAGCCCAGTTCCTAACGGGCTGCGGACCAGTAATGTCACAGCCCAGAGGTTGGAGACCACAGTCATAAATGACTGCATTTATATTCAAACCTAGACCCAACATGCAAATCCCTTCCCACCTCAAAGCTGTTGCTTCTGTGGTTCATGGTTTTGTAACACTCTTATCCAGGGTCCAGGAGCCCCTTCTGATCCCAGTGCCTTCTCATAGTCAGGTCTCTCTTCACACCCTACCCCAGCGCCTTATTTCTTTCCTGTGCAGCATTTAAGATATTTATTTACTTGGTGGCTTGTCTAGTTGGCTAGTTTTTTGCCTATCTCCTCCTCTAAAGTGTCAACTCTATAAGGACAGGGACTGTACTTAAGTTATTCACTTTGATATTGCCAATGCTTAGCACAAGCCTAACATATAAAAGGCAATTCAATAAATACTAGGTGACTCTAAACGACTCCTAGCTTTTTTCACTTGCTATGTTGACTCTCATGGACCATTAGTTCTATTGAAAATTGTTTTGTTCATTAATTCCCAAAGTAAAAAAAATATTAAAAATAAAGTAATAAGAATAAAATGTCCTGATTGGATACTTTAGCCCCATTTTATTGTTTCTCATACAAATTTTTCTGATTTCTTGCATCACTTGAAAATCAAGTTTTAACACCCCCCAAAATCAACCCAGAACAACTAGAGAGTAGACAATCCCTACAGAGCTATGTGTTTTGTGGGTCCAGGGTTCTGTGTCCATACCACTATTTTTCATCTTCTCCATGACAGGCTTGGCAGAACTATATGAAAGCATGCTATAGACATATGGAGGGAACATTTTGCTGTTCTCGGGCAACTAACATAAGTTAGGCATTGTTCTCTATCTGGAGATTCAAAGTACCAATAGGATACAATCCCTGTCCTTAAGGAACTCACAGTTACGTAAATCAGCTTATATTAATTTCCATGTTTCCACCTACTAAATAAAATTAACATTGACAGCCATAGAGATACAGAGCTTAGGGTATGGAGGGCAGAGGAAAGAGTAAATAGCAATAGGGTTCCAAGTCTTTGTTTATTTCTTTTTTATTATTATTAGCTGCAGTGCAGTGTATGTGCTGTAGTTGACCTTACAGGAAGGACTCGATTTGGGAGAATTTGCCATTTGTTTCTCATTGTTTCCGTTGCTGGTTGACTAGTCATAGTCTAACTTTACTTAAAGCCCAAGGGAAGTTTAAAGAGCATATTTCATTTCCCACTCCATTAACAGTTGGGGAAAGTTATGGGAAAGTAGATGTAATAACATTTGTTGCCAAAGGTACAAAAGACCATAAAACATGAGCATACCCAGGTGGAAGCTACACACATGTATGATCCCACCATAGATCAAGTACCATTTTGCATTGGAAATGCAATTTAATTAAATTTGCTCAGCTTAGGACAAATTTTACTGAAACAGTTTTTCTGTCTAGAGTGAGTGATTTCAAGTCTAGACTGATTTTTGTGTACTGTTCTCTTATATAGCACATTGTGCATTCTTAAGACAAATGAAACAGAGACAAGGAAGCATTTGCAAGGGTTCCAGCTTCCTGAATTTTGTGGTCACAGTAACTTCCCATTGCAATTATTCTTCAAGTATGTTGTCTCCAAATATAAAGACCAATAATGGGAAAATGGCATTTACCATCTATGGATGCACACTGATTAGAGCCACAGCCTTAAAGAGATATTTCCTAACGCTTTCTTTCATTTAGTCATTTTTTTCTTCTTTCTTTTTTTCCTCCTTTTTTCTTTGTTTTCCTTTTGTTTTAAATTTTTGGTCTATATGAAAAATGTGTTGAAGTATTTTTAAAGTGAGAAATCCAAGGCAGATTGCTCTGGAGATTCCTTCTTGAGGCAGCTCCACCTGACACGCTGACCGCGACACTACACAGCTTCTCCACCCTGGCTTGCTGAACCACCCGCAGATTCTGTGCGTACTCGTGATTTTCTCCAACTTCTTATAATGCTCTGACATTTCGGTGTGGAAAGTGTTTAGAGGCGATGTTGATAGCTGCATGGACCACCCAGGAAGACCCCATCCAATTATCACGTGTTTGAAATTTAAAAAGCACAAATGAGTGCCTATGAATTCTCGCCTGCAGCTTTGCATTAGAGGGCATCCTTTTAGAGTCAGGAGCCCCTCAGGATTTTCTTAGGAACTCAGGTTACTTACCTGCAGTCATCTGTCTGTCTGTCCTTTTCTACCCCACCCCATCCTTTCCTTTCCTTTCTCTCCATTTCCTATTTGAATATATTTTCTACCCAGAAAAAAAAATTGCGTTTTTGTTCCGTTTTGGTTTCTGCAACTCTAAATTGTTTCCTTGGTGTTATTATTCTATGATGTCTCCTTCTGATTTATGTTGTAATAATTGTTATCTTTCTAGCCTTACCTTAGTAACCATTTACCTCTTTAAACTTTATCTTCTTCCTTTTATTCTCCTTTAAAATATTTTTACCCTTAAAATTTGATATGTATTTATTTTTCCCTTTAACTTATTTTTCCTAATCTCTGTTATTCATCTTTGGTTTATCAACATTTACATTTTTAACTTCTTTTTTTTCCATGTCACTACTGTGTTTCCTGCCCTGGAAGGCAGAACCCTCAGGTGTCCCATGTTTTCCACCTTCCAGTCGTGAGGAAAGAAATTAGTACGTTTTTAAATTTTAAGTAATCTAGAATTTTAAAGTCAGAGAGTATGATTATAAATTTTGTAAGTAAAGTCTACCAGAATTACACTAATTAGAGTGTGCCATTGCTTACCACAAGGGACCCTGACTAATACATCTTCTATGTCCAAAAATATCTTTCTTTCATCCTCCCATTAGTTGGACAATTTAGCTAGTTTTAAAAGTCTGACTTCAAGGAAACCAAAGTTTTGTTTTTTTTTTTTCAGCCCTTTGCAGGTAACATGCCAATGTTATGATCCTTACGTTGCTGTCAAGATAACTCATATCATCAGACTGTCATTCATTGCAAGTGATCTGTCTTCCTTACAGAAGCTTTTAGGACTTTTCATCTTTCATGGTCTATGTTTTCTACTATGTGACTAGGAGTGTGTGTATGTGTGTGCTTTGAGTACAGCTGGCTCAGGATTGGGGGTTTCTTTATATAGGGAACTATACCTTAATTTCTAGAAATTCTTTTTTAACCCAAAATATCACCCCCATTCTTTCTATTTTCTCCATCGAGCACTCATTTTGATGAATGTTAGAAATTCTAATGCTATCATCCATATCTCAGCTTTTATATTTTTGCTAATTTATCCCCATTTGCTGTGTTATGTCATTTCTCACATTTCTCACTCTTGATTTTCTTCTTCAACTATTTTTTGTGTTGTTCTTTGGACATGGAATTAAATTTTAATGTTAATAATTATACCCTATTTTTCATGTTCAAATTCTCTATTTTTTCCCATTACTATTTTTTTTTTTGAGGGTTTCACTGTGTCGCTAGAGAACAGTAGTGTCATCATAGCTCACTGCAGCCTCACACTCCTGGGCTTGCGTGATCCTTCTGCCTCAGCCTCCCAAATAGCTATAGGCATGTGTCATCACTCCCACCTAATTTTCCTATTTTTAGTAGAGATGGGGTCTCATTCTTGCTCAGGCTGGTCTTGACCTCCTGGGCTAAGCAATCCTCCAGCCTCGGCCTCTCAGAGTGCTAGGATTACAGGCATGAGCCACCACGCCCGGCCTCCCATTACTATTTATTCTTATTTCATAAATCCTTGATCTTATTTCATAGTTGTGATAGCTTTGCCCATAACTCTAAAGACATAGTGATATTTATTTTCATTCCCTGCACTGATATTTCCGATGTCTGTTTCCTTGCTGGATTTTCTTTTGTTGAGTTCCTTGTGATCTTGTTGAGTTCCTTGTGAGTTCATGTGACCAGGCAGAGTACCCCATGGTCTTTTGGAGCTGGCTGTCTCTGTGCCTTCAGGGCATTTCTAGTAACCAAAAACAAGACCTTTTCTTTTTCTTTTTTTTTTTTTTTTCACTGCTTTTTTTTTTACTTAATGATATATCATGAACTGCTTTCCATATCTATCTCTCTTTTCTTCTCTACTTGAGTTTTTATTCACATTGCTCTGGCCTAAAAGCGGATATGTGATGTTAGCTGATGAGGGGAATGGAAGGCTAGGGACAAAGATCCTATCTTAGTCCATTTGGGCTAATAGAACAAAATACCATAAACTGAGTAGCTTATAAACAATAGAGACTATTTCTCACAGTTCTGGAGGCTTGGAAGTCCAAGATCAGGGCAATAACCAATTCAGTATCTGGTGAAGGCCTATTTCCTGGTTCATGGGTGGCTCCTTCTAGCTGTGTCCTCACATGGTAGAGGGGTAAAAAGTCTCTCTTAGGTCTCTTTTATAAAGGCACTAATCACATTCATGAGGGTGCTGTCCCCATGACCTAATCATCTTCTAAAAGTCCCACCTCCTAAGAGCATCACCTTGGAGGTAAGGATTTCAATATATGAATTTTAGGAGGATATAGACCTTCAGACCACAGGGGGCCCCAAGCTTGACCTGCCTGACTACTCCACCGCAGCATCACTGAGCACATGCCCTGGCAGATGTCTGTTAGGGTCCTCTGCATAAAGAGCATTCTCCCCAGACAAAATTTTTCTACTGATCCATGTGAACCAGCAGCTGGACCCTACACCAAAGCATGTGACTGAAAACTAATACCTCTGAATCTGTGAGTGGTGGGAACCAGAATCTACTTCTATTCACATGAGGGTATAGGTATGTGCATGTGCCATGATATATTTGTTTACACAGAGAAAAAATATCCAAGCTCTTAACAATGGGTACCCCTGGAGAATAAAAGTTTGGTATCTTATTTTTTTTATTTTATGTATTCATAGTATTTGAATTTTTATCCACATGTACCATATATAAATTTAAAACAATTATTAAATTTAAAGAAATATAATTTATACAATGAATACAGGATTCATTACTTCTTCTGAACACTCTAAAACTCCACAGACCAGTAGGAGTCTGCACTGGAACTGTACCATTCTAGCCTCGGCTGGTATAAATTTTAAATTAATTCTTATTTGTCCTTGGACCTTATTAAGGGAAGTTCTAAAAAATTTCTCTGTAAAATTTATTGTCTTATTTATCCTACAGATGTTGTTAAGAAAACAAATCATTACACTTTAACCTGGTATTTTAGTACTAGAATTATTGTACAGGTCTCCTGAGCAGTGGCCTGGTTTATATCTTAATGAGTTTGTGAATCTTGAAACTAATTATATTTCCCTCTTCACACTGGCTGCTAGAAAGCTCTCAGCCAGATAGCCAGCCCACTTTTAGCAAGTAGATAAAATCTTGCAGCAAATGTTACATTCTCTCACTCCTTGCTTCATCTTGTTTTTTCCATAATCTCTCTCTTTACTTCAGTTCCTTCACTTATTTGTTTTTATTTTCTGTGTTTTGATAAGTTGCCTGAAATCCTTTTTAAAACAAAGCAGGGTATAAATAACTAAAATCATAAATATGCAAAGCAAATAGTTCCAGGACTCTGTGACATTTCCATTTATGACCTAAATATTACTGTGAGTCCTAATACCCATAATACTTTCATTTCCCCTCTATAGCCCTAGGGAAGCCATTTATTCTCAATATACTGTTGAGTCTATTAAGCATCTAAGGATTCTTTAAAAGAAAGATTGGCCAGGGAAGAGGGAAAAAATTATCATAATTTTGTATGTGTCCCCAGATGAGAAGTTTCCTTGAGAGAAAAGGCTATATTTATCACATTTTTAATAAACAATATGGAAGTTTAAGTTGTCATTTGCATTTTCCGTTACTTAGATCCAAAACTAGATCATCGTCCATTTAGATTTATTAAATTCATTCTTTTTATGTTCTTGCTAGTGAGTCTGCTGACACGCAGGAAAGAATTAAAAGTTGGGTAAGTAAAAAGTGACGACCATCGTTTTATTGCAAGTACGCTGTGAGAGATAAATCTAAAATACTTCTTTCAATCTCTTGTCTAATTAAAACAGGAGGGCTCCTGGCAAACTGTGTCATGACAAAAATTCCACCAGACTAGCTGAGCCTACAAATGAACAAAGGAACAAGGTAGAAAAGAAAGAAAACTCTAATCAAACTAGGAATAGTCACAATCCCCAACTGTGAACCATGACAAATACCTGCAGGTGCAGAGAGCATGCGAAGTACTAACACACCCCTCTCCAAAGCTCCCGCAGGGAGTGCAGCTGGGAGAGTGACAGAGCCCTGGAAGCTTCAGCAACATGGAGTTGTCCAGGTGCCCAGTGCCACCCATGCAGAATGGTGGAGAAGACCAAAGAAGACCAAACTGCTCAAACACACCACCTTTCTTCCCCGAACCTAACTTCCTACCCAGCAGGGGCAGTGGGAATGAGGCAAAGAGGTGTAATCACATTTGTTGTAGATACCAGACTCAGTTAATAACATATGAAAACAAAACAAAATTTTGATTTGGAAAACCATTGCTATACAGCATTTCACTGTTCATATGTTCAAGTGTGGGACAACATGCCCCAAACCACAAGACACAGCAAAGACGTGAGAAACGTGTTGAGAAAATACTCACAAATGGACGCCGGTAACTGCCCTAAATCACGCTCCATTTCCATCCACATGTTTTGAGTAACTAGCACGCACATTCAACACAAAGCAATAGAAAGAAACCAGAACAAGACCTAAACATAGACACAACAAAAATTAGGAAAAAGAGATAAAAATGCACAAGACTACGTAAAAAGCCAGATGAGGAATATGTTAGACTAGTTTTTCTTAACTTTTAAAACATCACTTTATGGTAGGAAAATTGACATATAAAAAGCTGCAAATATTTAAAATATACAACTCAATGGGTTTGGAGATAAGTGTACACCCATGAAAAAATGACCATGATCAGGGCCATAAAAATAGCCATCACCACCTTTCCTAAAACCCCTTTACCAATATTATTATTGTTATTCTTCTTTGTGGTAAGAACGTTTAACATCAGAGATCTTAACAGATTTTAAGTATACAGCACAATATCATTAGTTATAGGCACTGTATGATATAGGAGATCTCCAGACCCTGTCTTCGTTTGGCATAACTGAAACTTTGTTCTCTAGCACCTCCCTGTTCCACCTCCCCCAGCTCCCAGCAACCACCATTCCACTCTCTCCTTCTATGACTTTGACTACTTCAGATTCCACATGCCACAGAGATCATACAGTATTTGGCTTTGGCATTGAGTTTATTTTACTTATTATAGTGCTCTCTGGTTTTACATATTTTGCTCAAAACAGATGGATTTTCTTCCTTTTTAGGGCTAAATAACATTTCATTTATAAATATATTTTATATGTTTATACACATACACACACACGCTGTTTATCCATTCATCCATCAATGAACATTTAGGATGTTTCCATATCTTGGCTACTGTGATTAATGCTGCAATGAACATGAGAATATAGGTATCTCAAGATCCTGATTTCAATGTCTTTGGATATATAACCAGAAGTAGGATTTCTGGATCGTACGGTAGTTATATTTTTAATTTTTTGAGAAGCCGCCATACTATTTTCCATAGCAGCAGCATTATTTACATCCCACTAACAGTGCACAAAGTTCCAATTTCTCCATAACCTCACCAACATTTGATACTTTTTGTTGTTTTGATAACGACCATCCTAACAGGTGTAAGGTGATAGCTCATTGTGGTTTCTAATTTGCATTTCTATGATGATTAGTGATATTGAGTACCTTTTCATACACCTGTTGGCCATTCATATGCCTACATGTGGTGTTTTGATACAGGCACACAATGTGAATTAATCGAATCAGGGTATTTAGGGTATCCAACAACTCAGGTATTTATCATTTCTTTGTGTTAGGAACATTCCAATTCCACTATTTTAGTTATTTTAAAGTATACCCTAATTTAATGTTGATTATAGTCACTTTGTTATGCTATCAAATATTGTTCATTCTATCTAACTATATTTTTGCATGCATTAACCATGCCCACTTTGTCTCCCACTCTCTGTTACCCTTCCCAGCCTCTGGTAATCATCATTTTACTATCTCCATGAGATCAATTTTTCGAATATTTAGCTCCCACATATGAGTGGGAACAGGTGAGATTTGTCTTTCTGTGCTTGGCTTATTTTACTTAACCTAATATTCTCCAGTTCCATCCACGATGTTGCAAATGGCAGGAATTCATTCTTCTGTGGCTACATAATATTCCGTTGTGTATATATACCACAATTTCTTTATCCATTCATCTGGTGTTGGACACTTAGGTTGATTCCAAATTTTGGCATTGTGAATAGTGCTGCAATAAACATAGGAGTGCAGACACATTTTCAACATACTGATTTCCTTTCTTTTGGATATATACTGATCAGTGAGATTGCTGGGTCATATGGTAGTTTACTTTTAGTTTTTTGAGGAAGCTCCATACTGTTCTCTGCAGTGGTTGCACTAATTAACATTCCCACCAACAGTATATGAGGGTTTCCCTTTCTCCATATCCTCCCCAGCATTTGTTATTGCCTGTCTTTTTGATTAAAAGCCATTTTAACTGGGGTGAGATGATATCTCGTTATAGTTTTGATTTGCATATCTCTGATGACTAATGATGTTAAGCATGTTTGAATATGTTTAATGGCCATTTGTATGTCTTCTTTTGAGAAATGTTTAGTCAGATCCTTTACCCATTTTTCAATCAGATTACTTGAATTTTCCCTATTGAGTTGTTAGAGCTCCTTATATATTCTAGTTATTAATCTCTTGTCAGATGGGTAGTTTGCAAATATTTTCCTCCATTCTGTGGGTTGTCTCTTCCCTTTGTTCATTGTTTCCCTTGCTGTGCACAAGCTTTTTAGCTGATGAGAGTCCATTTGTACAAGTTTTCTTTGGTTGCCTGTGCTTTGGAGATATTACTTAAGAAGTCCTTGCCCAGACAAATGTCCTGAAGCATTTTCCCAAAGTATTCTTTTAGTAGTTTCATAATTTCAGGTCTTAGATTTAAGTCCTTAATCCATTTTTATTTGATTTTTGTATATGGTGAGAGAGAGGGGCTAGTTTCATTCTTCTGCATGTGGATATCCAGTTTTCCCAACATCACTTATTGAAGAGTTGTCCTTTTCCCCACCATAAGTTCTTGGCACCTTTGTCAAAGATAAGTTCACTATAGATGCGTGGATTTATTTCTGGGTTCTCTATTATGTTCCATTGGTCCATGTGTCCATTTTGATGCCAGTATCATGCTGTTTTGGTTACTACAACTGTGTAGTATAATTTGAAATCAGATAATGTGAATCCTCCACTTTTGTTCTTTTTGCTCAAGATGGCTTTGGCTATTCTGGGTCTTTGTGGTTCCATATCAATTTTAGGATTATTTTTTTTATTTCTCTGGAGAAAGTCATTGGTATTTTGATAGCAATTACACTGAATGTGTAGATTGCTTTTGGTATTTGTACATGTTAACAATATTGATTCTTCCAATCCACAAGCATGGAATATTTTTCCATTTTTTGTGTTTCCCCTTCAATTTCTTTCATCAACATTTTATAGTTTTCATTACAAGACCTTTTACTTCTTTAGTTTATTCTAGGTATTTTATTTTATTTGTAGCTATTGTAATGGAATTACTCTCTATATTCTTTTTCAGATTGTTTAGTATTGACATATAGAAATACTACTGATTTTTGTATGTCAACTTTGTATTCTGCAACTTTACTGAATTTGTTTATCTGTTCTAATAGTTTTTGGATGGAGTCTTTAGGTTTCTCTAGATATAAGATCATATTATCTTCAAACAAGGATAATTCGACTTCATTCTGTTGATATGATATATCACATTGATTGATTTGCATATATTGATCCATCCTTACATCCCTGGGATGAATTCCAATTGTGATGAATAATCTTTTTAATGTGTTGTTGAATTCAGTTTGCTAGGATTTTGTTGAGAACTTTTACATATATGTTCATCAGAGATATTGGCCTATAGTTTTCTTTTTTTGTTGTTTGTCTGGTTTTGGTATTCAGGTGACCCAGGCCTCATAGAATGAGTTTGAGAGTATTCCTCCCTGCTCAGTTTTTTGGAATAGTTTGAGTAGGATTGGTATTAGTTCTTCTTTGAATGCTTGGTAGGATTCAGCAGTGAAGCCATCAGGTCCTGGGCTTTTCTTCGATGGGAGACTTTTTATTACTGCTTTTATCTCATTACTTACTATTGGTTTATTCAGGTTTTAGATATCTTCCTGGTTCAATCTTGGTAGGCTGTATGTGTCCAGGAATCTATCCATTTCTTCTATGTTTTCCAATTTATTAGCATATACTTCTCACAATAGTCTCTAATGATTCTCAGCATCCATTATAATGTCTACTTTTTCATCTCTGATTCTATTTATTTGTGTCTTCTCTCTTTTTTTTTCTTAGTTTGGCTAAAGATCTATCAATTTTGTTTATCTCTTTTAAAAAACCAACTTTTTTCATTGATATTTTGTATTTTTGTTTCAATTTCATTTATTTCTGCTCTTATCTTTATTATTTCTTTTCTTCTACTAATTTTGGATTTGATTTGCTCTTCTTTTTCCAGTTCTTTGAGATGTATCATTAGGCTATTTATTTGAAGCTTTTCTATTTTTTTTATGTAGGCTCTTATTGCTATAACTTTCCTTTTATTAGTGGTTTCACTGTATCCCATAGGTTTTGATGTTGTATTTTTATTTTCATTCATTTCAAAAAATTTTTTAACTTTCTTCTTAATCTCTTCATTGACCCACTGGTCATTCGGGAGCATATTGTTTAATTTCCATGTATTTGTAGAGTTTTGAATGTTCTTCTTGTTACTGATTTCTAGTTTTATTCCTTTGTGGTCAGAGAAAATATTTGCTATGATTTCAATATTTTTAGATTTTTTAAGGCTTATTTTGTTGCCTATCATATGGTCTATCATTAAGAATGATCCATGGACTGAGGAGAAGAATGTATATTCTGCAGATGTTGGATAAAACATTCTGTAAATATCTGTTAGGTCCATTTGGTAGTTAATCTACCAAATAGTGCAAGTTAAATCTAATGTTTCTTTGGTGATTTTTCTGGATGATTTATCCAATGCTAAAAGTGGAGTGTTGAGGTCTCCAGTGATTGTTGTATTGGGGTGTATCTCTCTCTGTAGCTCTGATAATATTTGCTTATATATCTGGGTGCTCCAGTGTTCAGTGCATATGTATTTAGAATTGTTATATCCTCTTGCTGAATTGACACTTCTATTATTATATAATGACCTTCTTTGTCTCCTTTTACAGTTTTTGTCTTGAAATTTATTTCATCCGATAGAAGTATAGCCACTCCTGCTCATTTGGTTCCCATTTATATAAAATATCCCTTCCATCCCTTTATTTTCAGCTTATATGTGTCTTTATTAGGTGAACTGTGTTTCTTGCAGACAACATATAGTTGGCTCTTGTTGTTTTTTTTTTGTTTTTTTTTTTATCCATTTAGCCACTCTATGTCTTTTGATTAAGAGTCAAACCTTGCTGCTAATTCACATGTAGGTTGAGATGAATTCACTTCCACTACAGCTTTGAGCTCATCATTAACCACCCTGATCTTAGGTCACCCAAATGGCTCATTTTCAAGATTAAAATCACCAGAATGGAACTTCTCAAACCATCATCATCCTGCATGTTCCTTAGCCACATCCTTCCCAAACACTTCATTGATTGAGATAATTTTCAGAAAATCAAGTGTCTGTCCAACTCTGAAATTTCAGAGTCCAGACTCTGAGGCATTCCAGGATATGTCCTTTATCCTCTAAGATGAGTGACAAGGTTCTGCACCTTGCTTCCTTAACACTAAAATAGAGATGTAACATTTGGTGCGCTTTTATGGATCTGGGATAAAATACCTGCATATGTGTCTCCCTTCAACTCATTAAATAAATAACACACAAGGCTGCCAAAATGAAATAGGAGCCAGACCACAATGAGACATTCAAGTTAACCCAGTTTTCAATGTAAGCTGCTCCTCAACCCAGCAGTTAGGGTGGGAATCCGGAGGACTATTGTTAATCAAAGGTCTATGGAAGAACAGACTTGCACTCACCCAATGACAACCCTGATTGAAGATTCACAGACAAACTTCTAGGATTTTGGAGACATGCCAGCCTGACTTTAGAGGATAAATATTTTCCTTTTACAAAACAGATGTGCTTTTGATACCAGTCTTCTTGGTAGAGACTTGAGACTTAACTCTGAGATACATAGCATGAGACATGACTATTGGTCATAAACTGGGTGTTATGTGATCTGGGAAACCATAAAGTTGGCATGTGAAAATGAGACATCCAAGACTGGACTCTAGCAGAAACTAAAGGAACAAGTAATTTGTATGAACATATGGTCCCTGCTCTTAATGGACCGCCACTTCTTGCAGTAATTCCACTTACAACCCCCTACGGCTTTCCCAAGGGCCAGTTGACTGAGGAAGGAAAAGAATTGGGCCTGCTTTACAGAAGGCTTTGCATGATATGTCATACTAGCCAGAAATGTCTGCTGCAGCATTAAGTATTTTATACTCACACTACACTAAAAAAAAAGAAGAAAAAGAACCTTATTGAAAACAACAGCAAAACCATAACAAAAGTAATTTTTAAAAACTCTCAGATGCTCTGTTGCTATTTGACAATGAATGCTCTTCACAGAGTTATATGCATTAAAATAACAAGTACTAAAATCAGGAAGTCAAAGAGTGCTAACTGAAAATTTAACTGCTGAAAAATTTTTAAAGGATAGTAAAAATGCTTTAAAATTTTTGTCACCATGAAAAGTGTATAATTTTCAATATCTTGCTATATATTTGTAATCCATGTGGGTACATTGGTTCAGAAGCTCTGGCCTATAAGATGCACTGAGGGAGACTCAGTTGAGATGGGAACCCACCATAGTCACTGAATCACAGAGACACATTATACTTAGAAATTGCAGGTCTGGCAGAGAGCAGGAGTGAGATGTGGCACTGAAAATAAGAAGATCAGTAGAAAATTTGTATGTAAAAAACATTCAACTCTCAACTCTATCCCTCTTCCCTACACATACACACTGAATATATCACAAATTCAACAGTCAGGTTTCTGCCCCTAGGCAAAGGAGTACAGGGTTCCTCTCAAATGAAGCTGACTGGCTCTGAGCAAATACATACTTTCACATAAAACGTTTGCAAGATTTAAAAGTTCTGGAGATCTGTTTCACAACAAAGTGAATGTACTTAACAGTAGTGTACTATACATTCAAAAGTGGTTAAGATGATAGATATGTATATATGTGTGTGTGTATATTTATATATATAAATACATAAAGACATGAAAGTACTAAGTTAGACTATATTAAAGATTTTTATCAAGTCACTGTTAAAAAACTGAAAGGCAATTGATAGAATGAGAGAAAATATTCACAATACATGTATCGGCAAAGGAATATATAACTAAACTTTTATTATTAGAGACAGGGTCTCTGTCTACCCAGGCTGTACTGCAGTAGCCCAATCACAGCTCACTGCAGCCTCGAAAAAAAAATATTTGGAAGATAAAACTGAGGAAATTTTTCTATGAAAGTACCATAAGAAGGAAAGAGTTGGGGGAGATGAACCAGATAGACAATGAATTTAGAAAGTCCAAAACCAGAATAGTAGAAGTCATCAAAGAAACTATTCGAAAACCAGAAATAAGATTATCAAATAATTCAAGGGACTATCCCAATGTTAAAGCACATAATTCTGCAGATGAAGGGGTGTATACACTCAGTGTTCATTCCAGCGGATTAAAAAGAAAAGACTAGATACAGCAATGTAAACTTCCAGAAGAGAAATCAGAAGGGCATCAAATTTCTTATCAGAAACATTGGGTGCCAGGAGACATTTTCAGATACAGACTCGGAATAGTTTCCCATATTCCTTTCTGTAGAGAGCCGTGAAGATAAACTGTAGCAAGATGAGGATGAGAACCAAAAAATATGTTGGAAGAAATCCAGAAAAGCGAGGAAGGGAGCACGGGCACTGAGGGGGCCAGAAGATAAGGGGGTTTCATGATGCTAGGAAGAGTTTCTAAAATGGGGAAAGACTTACAGTTTGAACTGAAGAGTCGATTAAAAGGAAGCAGATTTATATTCTCTAGAAACTTTCCTTAAAATTAGACACATTAATTAAAGAACAATCCTAGACACCTTGCAAAAGTAAAGCGTCAGAAGTGTCGTAGACTATTCTTAAACCCTCAGCGTTGCTTTGGACTTGCCAGCAAAAGTAGCTGCATGTATGCAGAAGGAGAACTGTTAAAATAAATGTTTCCTAAAAACTGGAAGTGAGCCCAGCATGGAGGAACAGCCTCTTGCATCAGCAAGGTGCAACCGATTATTCTTGCCTTTTATAAAAAAAGAGGAAGTCATAGCTGTGACAAGCTCTAGCTGACCAGGGTCGCATGGCTTTAGGGACCTGGGAGAAAGGTTCTGCAGATACAGTGTCCAAAAAAGAGAGCCTGGATAGAAGGGTGGTGAGATCTGAGAAAACGGTGGAGATTAACCCGATCCACTTCACAGTTGTGCCTCACGCTGCACTTGCCTCTGTTTCCCCATTTCCTTTCCTGTCACCTGCCTACCACTGGGCACGGTAAGTCTTAACTCTGAAAGTCAGCCCTACACATGTATGTGTTAGCACAAGCTCCCACACATTAGTTGTCCGATAGCTAAGAAGTGTTCTGAATAGCTTAGCGTGAAAATCAAATGTCAGCATTACTTTGGAATGGCAAAATGATAGTCCAAAACCGTTTCATGCCCTAGTTCTCTTCTAAACATTAATCATAAGAAAATGAATTCTTCTAATTATCTTTAAGTTAGGAAAGATTCATAAACAACAGTTCATTATTTGCAGGTCAAAGTCAAGGCGGCATGGACTATTCAGCAATCTGGAGGTTGGAAAATTAAGCTGAAGGAAAAAAGACAGACTGGATACAGACCAAATGGGCACTTGTTTCCTTAGTAGGTTTGCAGGGAACACTTAACAGCAAAGATCCTTATTAAAACAAGAAAGTCTACTCACATCCATTCGTTGTGGAGATAAATAGGAATTCAGAGACTTGGCTGGTGTTTTCTCTTGGAGTCAAAGGCAGCATCAAGAGTTTTTGAGTAAGAACCCTAAGGCTGAGTAGTTACAGTTATTATTGTATAGCTCTGTGCAACCGTATACACGTTCTCACATATTAACTTGTTTAATCTCCACAAGAACAGTCTTTTGTTGTCACCCTCTTTCCTGAACACCCTCTGCAAAACAGAGGTAAAGAAACTGACTATTGGTGAGGTCAGTGACTTAGCCAGAGCCAAATGGCTACTCCAGAATTTAACACAGGTGTGACTTCAAACCCATGATCATCTTTGAAAAGTATCTTGCTCTGAAATACTGGTTCTGTCTTTAACAAGCTGTATGATGTCAGAAAAATGATTAATTTCTCTGGATGTTAGTTTTCTTCTGTGCAAAATTCCAGGTCCTTCGAGGTATCTTTCCCCTTTCAGGGGCCATTCCTGACTTCCTCGTCGTTGCCACACACCCCTTTCCTTCAGGTCCAGTTCCTTCCCTTACCTGAAGATGGAAGAAGGGGTATATAATATCCTTTCTTTCATGTTCTGATCTAATCTTCTATCATTCCTCCAGCAAAAGCATATCATAAAAACAGAATTAAAATATGTGATTGTAATGCTAAGTTTTTATTTTATTTTTTTTTATTATTGTTTTTGGAGACAGTTTCACTTTGTTGTCCAGGCTAGAGTGAGTGCTGTGGCATCAGCCTAGCTCACAGCAACCTCAAACTCCTGGGCTCAAGTGATCCTACTACCTCAGCCTCCCGAGTAGCTGGGACTACAGGCATGTGCCACCATGCCCGGCTAATTTATACACATATATATATATATATATATATATTAGTTGGCTAATTAATTTCTTTCTATTTATAGTAGAGATGGGGTCTTGCTCTTGCTCAAGCTGGTTTCAAACTCCTGACCTCGAGCAATCCACCCGCCTTGACCTCCCAGAGTGCTAGGATTACAGGTATGAGCCATTGCACCTGGCCCTAAGTTTTTATTTTAAATACAGTTGATTACCCCTCAAAAATGCAAACATTGCTTGAAGAATCAATCAATAAATCATTAAGCCAATATTTATTGGGAGCTGACTACATCTGATTGATGCCTATAATTAACACGGAGGGTGCAATGATTTTAAAAAGTAAGATCCCGGCCTTCGTGGAGCTCAGAGCCAAGTCAAGAAACAATACCATATGCTAAGGCAAGAGACCAGACATGAAAGAAGGGATACAGAATAGAGACCAGGAAGCCAGGAATGGCTCCCTGAAAGGGGAACTACACCTCGAAGGACAGGAGATTAACTAAATAAGCAAGCAGGAAAGAGAAACGTGGTTTACATAAAGAGAGCTGCAGATATAAGAATGAACTAATATTCTAAAAGCTAATTTGTATAACTTGTGCAACTTACAAAATGTACCCTTATTTGCCATTTAAACCACAGAATCTAATGTAGCAGAAGTGATCCTAAATAAATCTGTTTAACAGTTGAGCAAAATGATTTTCACAGACGTTAAGTGGCATGACAAAGGGAATCCCATTGTGCCTGATCCCAAAGTACAAATTCTATTCTCTTTCCCTCTAAGCATCACCATTTCCCTGCACTTTTCTTCCTTGAAGCTCAACTGAACACAAACAATCTCGGTGCAGAACTTTGCAAAACTGAAGCAATACTGAGTAATTCAAGAGTAAATATATGAATATAAACTCAGCTGAAGAACCAGTTACGAACCTGTTCTAAAGCCATTTGGAAATGCCTCCTTGAATCTATGCTGTAGCCATGTATTAGAAGCATCTCAAAAAAAAAGAGACTTTTTTCTGCAAAATGGTAGCCAGAGGAGAATTTTCTCGCCTCTGAGGTTTAAGAGAGCAAGCCAACAAGCCCACAGAACTGTAAGAGCATAATCAGGCTCGTTTTGTATAAGTGAAAGCGTACTTCTATTTGTGGTTTGGCAATAACAGTAATTTATGGATTTAAATATTTTAGTAAGGTATTACCCACCTATAATTTTTAAACCGAAAAGGTAAAACAAATTTGAGTTTTCATGACTGATTTTTATATTCCAAGGAAGGAATATCAATGATTCTTTCAAATGGCCATCTCATGACATTCATTTCTTAACCACACAGCTGGCACAGTGAGAAAAAAGTAAATGTCCTTAAGTGTGTGGCTTTTATATTTAGCAGGTGTTTCTGCAGACTTGGCCGGCTTTGAAAAAGGTGCCAACATACGAGTCACGCTCTCAGTGACAAGAGAAATGAAAAACCAACGCTCCAGAGATGAAGGCAAAAGAGCCACGGAGTCTCCAGGAGCCCCCTCTCTTTGGGAAGAATCGGGGGTGCAGGTGGGTGCTGGGCTGTGTGAGGCTCCCAGGCTTCAAGGCCTCTCCTTTTCTCCTCCTCCTTGCAGGGGCAAAAGGGGGTTTCCTCTCACGGGATGCTCAGCCTAGGAGTTCTCAGCCTTCCCTGGGAATTGACTGCAGTAACCAGAATTTCCTACAGGCAGTTGAAATAGAAAATACTGAATTCTCACCATTAAAAACAGAAATCAGGCCAGGCACAGTGGCTCATGCCTGTAATCCCAGCACTCTGGGAGGTCGAGGTGGGAGGATCACTCAAAGTCAGGAGTTTGGGCCGGGCTCGGTGGCTCAAGCCTGTAATCCTAGCTCTCTGGGAGGCCAAGGTGGGCGGATCGTTTGATCTCAGGAGTTCGAGACCAGCCTGAGCAAGAGCGAGACCCCATCTCTACTATAAATAGAAAGAAATTAATTGGCCAACTAATATA